>JAFELO010000312.1:369156-379472 GCA_017140195.1 Eumaeus atala
ATATATATTATAGTTGGTTAACGTTCTATGTCGGATTGACGACAACAACAACAGAAAACGTTTTAAAGGTTGTTTTCAATATACGAATGAACACTAACTAAGGTTTTAATGTTCACCTACTTACTAAGGTGTGGGAGCATTTAAATTTTCCCACACTCTACGAAACTGGGTCTTAAATGTAGCTCCGTAAAATATATTATATCAACTGCTGCAAGCGTAATGTAATCACAAAGGTTCATGTACTTACTCTGTTAAGGAATGAAAGTACGGGTCTCCAAATTGACAGACTCAACTAGCAGCAGCTGGGCATTCGATACCCAGTGGTAAAATAAACTATTATGTGTAAATCTTAAACTATACATTTAAAGAGACTTAAAGTAGCTTTACTAATTACAGTGAGTATAGAAGCAATAATATGGGACCTGGAAATGTTATGGTTACCTCTGGCTTTGAATAATTATATTCACCACCAGTGAACTTTGCTTGAACTGTAGTCTATTTCGGAGCCACAAGTAAGAATGATGCTCAGCAGGCACTTCTGCGTGATTTCAAGCACTTCATTTAACGCCAAGTACAAATTATAATAATGAAACCACCGAGCGTGCCATCAGCCGTCTTTGAATCGATGCCCCGGATCTATCAGCGCAGGGCACAACTTTTTAACAACATGTGCATTATAGCGATTCGCTCCGGCTTCGCCCGTGAACAACAACAGTTACACAATACAACCTTCCTGGAATATTCCCGAGAATAGCCCTATCCATTGGTGACAAACGCATGAGAATCCGTTCATTTGCTATTGTGATTGATCACGTACAGGAAGACAGCTTTAAGGCATTTCATTTTATACGATACTAGCGAACCGCCGGGATTCGGAATAATAGGCTGAGATTTTAGTGTTCAAATTGTACACTAAAATCTCCCTCGGAAATAGCTTTAGGTAAACCGCATTGAAATACGTTTTGAGATTTTGAGAACTGACATACAACAACAACAGCACACTTTCACGCTAGCTCCCTAATAGGGCAGGCATAGAGAACGGAATGCCATACATCACGATCCTTGTATATCTGTCTTGCGTCCTCCAAATTCATTACTCTCTTCATAAAGACATGCCGGACATATAAACAGAAAAATTTCGAGGACTTTGATTCATATAGAAGAATTACATAACATACCAAATGTTTTACGTATTGACGTATCCGAATATTATCATGAAAATAATAAGTGAGCCAGTAAAGTCTAAATGATACATACAGAGACAAGTCAAAGAGTAACAGTGTAATCGCCGATGATTCACGCCGCTCGCCCCCGGACCAAAGTTAACCAATGAACCACGACACAAAACCACAATAAAAATATTATCTCACCGACTGATCAGTTTTACATACAACTTGTATCTTCTGACAACTCTATGTTCATTTGCGAACCAGCAGCCCGTCACAATACAATAGGACATTTCTGGGGATATTATAAGAACGCATTCGCTAGTCCTCGCCACCTTTAGCCAGTCTAAGAAGAGCTACGAATCTTTAGACAGTCCCAAGAAAAAAATTAGACATGAACGATTAGGCAAAGTGTCACATTAGAATCATCATCGTCAGTCGATATACGTCCACTGCTGATAAGACATCAACGATAACAAATAATTACGAATAACTAATGGATTATAGAATCCCGTCACATCAAAGGTTACTTTACGTGTCTTAAATTATATAATTATTCCTAGGTCACAGGTCTGGCTGTGTGGGGGCGGCCTAAGAATACCCCCACCCTCAATCCAAGCTGAGGGTGACGTAGAAGTCGTCAAAGGGCAATAGACTCTTAGGTTCTAGGAGGCTTCAGCGATCTGGTTATTTGGTGTCCCGTCTGCTGAAGCAGACTGTGAATAGTGACAGTGAAATAGACGGGAGCACCGGACAGCGGTCGCGCTGAGTGATGGCGGTACCGTCAATCGGATCGTCAAAAAACCTTTTTTTTTTTTTGGTGAGAAAGGGAAATGCATTTACGCATGATACCTGGGTACCCGGGTAGACCACCAGACCTATGTTGGACTCGGCCATTGGGTAGCAATACCATCTAAACCCCTACCGGGAGCCATCAGCCGCTATAAGTGGAGAGTCCCGGATCTGCAGGCAACAGGACCCCTCCAGCGACAGGCTGGCCTCGGCGAAAAGGCCAGACTTCAACTCCTCGGAGACTGTCCGGCAACTCTATGACAGTCCCCACGACGCCGTGTCTTTGGAAGTGGACCGGGTTCCCATTCCGGCCCGACACGGAACACAGGGGCACTACTGAAGGCGCTGCAGATAGCGCCTCTTTCGTACCCCCATTCGTCGTCGGCGGGGGGAGGCCGCGTCGGCAGCCTCCTCTCTCACCCGCTCGACGGCTTCCTTCTGTAACATAAAGGTCTCGCAGAAGGAAGCCATCGCCTTGTAGAACTCGTCGCTGCCGAGCATCGCGACGATGATGCTCGACTTTGACAAGTCCCCTCCGACAACTGATGTCAGATCGTGACGCAGCGCCGCCCAAGGGGCACATTCCAAAGGTGTGCTGGGCCGAGTCCACCGCCGCGTCACAATCGTATCGTCAAAAAAAACCAATCTGCGATTGCCAATCCGCCTGCTCGGCGTGGCAATTAAAGCATTTACCTACAATTGATGACAACAGTAGAAATCGGCCCCTAGTTCCCGATATATCCACTAGTCCTGGCCACAGTAGCGACCACGGTAACGGTGGAACAAGGGGTTCTAAGAATCTCCGGGCAACCAATCGCTACCACCGATTTGACCTGACTACTTAGCCAAACGGACGAACGCTTCGACTAGACAACCACTTGGTTGAGCTGGAGGTGGTGGAAAAATCCGATGGCACGTTCTGGGGCTATGTGAAGTCCGAAGACAAGGTGAAGACACCATAACTCTGCCATCAGGTCATCTATACTGCTACAGGGAAGGCGAAACTCCATCACGAGGCGGCGTGGGATTCCTGGTAAGTCCATCGTAGGCAACTCTCTAGTGTGTCGAGCAGGGTGGCGTATCTCATACTTAAGCTCACTAAGAGGTACAGCCTCAAAGTGATACAAGTATACACACCAACCTTGACATAATCCGGTGACGACTTGGAGGCAACGTATGAGGATGTCTCAAAGGCTTTACATAATACCTGTAAGGCCCACTTTAATGTTGTTATGGGGGACTTTAATGACAAAGTGGGAGTACGAAATGGCGTCGAAACGAGTCTGGGACCACATGGTGTCGGAAGACGAAATCGCATTGGGCAAATGCTGGTGAAATTCCTCGAGAAAGAGGGTCTCTTCTCTTTTAAGTTTAACTCCTATTTTAAGAAGAAGCCCCATAGGAAGTAGACATGGAAGAGCTCTGACACTGTGACCAGTAACGTTATTGACTTTAATATGACGGACCGAAAGAAATATATTTAGAGATGTGTCCGTGATCAACAGGTTTAAAACCGGACGTGATCACAGATTGGTGAGAGGCTCTCTGAATGTAGGCTTTCGACGTGAGCGTGTCCGATTAGTACAGTCAACACTACGACCTAACTTCCAGCGAACAATGGTAGGTACTGAAAAATACCAACTGGAATTAAAAAACCGGTGCGATGCCCTAGATACGTCGGAAACTACAATGGTAATTGACGAGATCATGAGTGACGTGATTGGCTGCATGCGGGACGTGGGTGAAGGATATTGTAGGAGTATATATACGAGCTAAAAAAGCTAAATTCTCAGATGAGACGCTTGGTCTTATGAGGGAACGCAGAGCACACGAAGAATTTACGTCAGCCGGTGTCAAGCTTCTTTCAAAGCAGATCCGCAAACTAATACGCCGAGACCTAATACGCAACGGGTTACCGAAGCTATTGAGCACAATAGAGGCTCGAAGGTTTTTGTGGAGAAGCCTGTTCCGTTTCTTCTAAGCCTGGCCTTGCGTCGCACGCTCCTCATCCCGATACCTTGAACAAAGAGCCGCGTGCAAGCATGATACGACTTTTGTCAGGCGATCTTCCTAACGTCAACTTGAGTGAGATTAGACTTGCTCTTGCGCAGCTTAAAGGGGGAAAGGTTCCGAGGAAAAAGGAATTACAGTCGAGCTTCTTAGGGCTGGAGGCGAACATGTGTTACTAGACCTAAGAAATATTTTTAATTTTGTCCTTCAGCGGGGCATACCTCCCAAGGCATGGCTTGGAAGTGACGTTGTTTTGTTATTTAAGAACGGTGACAAATCACTCCTTCAAAATTACATACCTATTCCAATTCTTGTCTATATTCAGTAGCCCAAATTAATCAAATAACTGATAGATCAACGATTGTATATTTATAGACATTTAATTGATTCATGAGGTCCGCTGAGTTTCTTTCGACGGTTCTTCTTTCAATAACCTCTAGTTTGGTCGAACTAACCGTTGTCAACAGTCGATGTACAAAAAGCGAATTTTATAATTCTATTTGAAATAAAAACACTTTCATTTCATTCTGTACTTCGAATAACCAAAATCAGCAAACCAAAAGAGTAAAAGTTTCACTAATAAGTAATAAGTAATTTTTTTACATCTAAGTTATCAAAACGTAGTGTCCTAATCAAAAATAGAAATGGTATTCATATAACGGATAATACAATAGTTAACTAATAGAATTATGGCACTAAAGCAGCCGTTGAGATGTATAATTATGCAAAGTGCTCCCCTCACTCGACAGCTAATTCGGTCAATTAAGTTCGATGTGAATTACGCGGTTTTAATGAAATGTTTTGTGTGTGAAATAATGAACATTTAATAAAAGCGAAGAAAGTAAGCATCAACAATTCACCACGCTCACGCCGACTGCCGACGGCGGCGATATTTCAAGATAAGCTACTTCGCTGAATGCTCCCGTGTTCCATTCCCACGCCGTCACGCAATAAAGGTGTGTCTCCAGTGTTAGCGGCAAATTAGTGAAATGTAAGCTCATAATGAATTTCTTTCGTCACGTGCCGCTATCTCCGTGCACACGCCGTTTGAGGACAGTTACTGTACTCAGTTGCCGTTTTTCTTTAGCTCAAGACCGATACTCATTTTTATTTAGCTCAAGATCGATAAAAGTGGCGTGCACTAAGGGAGACCAGCGGTAGGTCCAGCAGTGGACGAAAACAGGCGGACGAGGACAAACTTTATTCATTGGCAATAAATACAAATTGAGAATCTTATATATACAAATTGGCGAAAAAATTAAATAATAACTTAATTAATAATCATTAATGATATATACTATATCAAACAATATTTGTCTAGGCTAGATCTAAAAATTGTGCTCGTTTTATATATATATATATAAAACCAGCACAATTTTTAGATATGTTACAATGTTGAGTCTACAAATTACTTAACCTTTCCGCTGCCCACCTCTACCTCAGACCTTTATGTTAGACCACGCACTTATGGTACATGTTCACACGATTCTGTCTCTTACTTCATGTTATAAACTCTTCCATTTAATTAACTGAACTTGAATTTGAAGTGCCTCTAAATAACCATATTTTATTTACGCATAATAACGGCCGAAGATTTGGGCAGAGCATACATAATATTTAAATTATTATTTTAATGCGTATCATTTATTCATTTTCAACTATGACAAAGGGCCTAGTCTGAATCAATGCATATTTGGTATGTTTTTATGCGGTATGCTCACAATGGAGAAGCATTTTTGACAAAACCCATAGATGATTCATTGGAATTCCTAGAAATTTAGTTTGTCGAGTAGTAAGTTTGTTAGTTTGGAATGTTTTGTAATCGGTCTTATAGAATTGTATTTACAAAAATTTTAACACTTTTTTAAAAAGGTAATGTTTCTCTTTCTGATTTTAGTTTATACTTCCAAGATTTATTTTAATTTATATACATTTAGTCATGATGAATTTACCAGGTGTTTAAAAGTGAAAAAGCTATAAAAAGTAATTTCACCAAGAACAATAGTGCTAAGATAACTTATTGTAAACATGTTTATCTTCATGAAGATTTTTATCCACTTAGTGAAGTTAAATACAGCTAATCATTTGACAACTGCTGTGTTGTTTACAAGGATTTAAGGAAATTTTACCTCAAGTACTTTAGATTAGTCGCGACTGGTCAGTTTAACTGGTAAGGTACACCATGGCATGCTACTTCAAATTTCTCGATGACACCTGTTCTTTTAGTAGACCATCAATAGCCTATGGTGTTCACTGTCCGCTGAAAAGTTAATCGAATTGGTCATTATGAATAAATTGGGAAACATAATCGTAATTACAGTTCGTGACCAACTAAGTCCATTCTCAACTACATTTAAAATTTCCATGGATGGTCCGCTGGCGGATCGGAGCCCTAGAAAGGAAACCGAAAAGGCTGGAAGTACTGTTGATGAGATAAAAAGTCAATTTAAAGAAGGCAGTTCATGAGACAACACACACACCCGTCTAAGGTATAATTCTAAATGCACGTCATTAAGTTATCACGTCATATAAACTTGTGTCACATTATATACTAAGTAGGTAATCTCGCATTATTAGTGATTAAATGTCCACAGGCAATTCCAATTTGGTCGATGGTTAATTACGCATATTGTTACCGCGGAACCGGTTGACACGGGGGGGAGGGGATTTAATAAACGGGAACGCCACTGGAAGCTGAAATGAAAGGTAATAAGTAAATTGCTTTATTACTATGAACACACCTGATTAATCGAGAGAGAGAGAGAGAGAGAGAGAGAGAGAGAGAGAGAGAGCAAGACAATCTACAGTCGGGTACTCTTATAAGATTACTGGCTAGTCACTGAGGTGTCATATTGCTTACCGATTTCCAGCGTCATCTGTATATTATGAACAAATGTTTTGTCACGGCGTTTTCATATATTTTATTACAAAATACATCTACAGGGATGTGGCCACAATTTTATTTAAATATTCTTTATTTTATACAGTTAATGAACAAGGAAGAAATATATTAGTACTTTGGGTACATTTAAGAAGCAAGCAAGGCCTGGGGACTAACGGAACTCGGCGGGGCGCTCCGGGACCAGTCGGTCCTCGACCCGAGGCAAGTGCGTACAGCAACAGTGTCGTCACATATCCCCTTGACTTTTATATGTTTTGCTCATATTATAAACAAGTTATTTGTTTATAGTATGTGGGCAAACGAAAAATCGGAGCTTTTTCCGTCTTGCAATGCCCATGAACATCGGCACAGTTACCAAACCGATGCGTCGCCCTCTTTTCATCCTCCCTCCAATGGGCCACCGTCTACTCATAAGCCGCAAGAAACGCGACACCAAAGTTGTAACATTTCACCAGTATCATGTGAGCGAGACGTACCCCCCCCCCTCTGACGTGCCGTTCCAAATTCACTGCAATGACGTATGGCACTACGTGTTAATAACAACTGCAAAAGAAAAGTATTTATTATCAAAATGTATGACGATTGTTCTTTCTACGTACTACTAATTTGTGTAACAAGTACTAAGCGGACAAGTAATTATTGATTTTGACGCAATTTGCTATACATATCACGAATGTATGATTCTAAGTAAGTCTCGGTAGCCTTGTAAGTCTACTACCACACACATATATAAGATACTCAGCGTATGTTAAAGTGCAGTAGTATATTTCAACATTAGGTACTATTTTATCTGGCCGGAACATTACATATGTTAGGAGCTGCAGTCGGTAATGATTCTGATACAGCCTTTCGATGAGTACCAATGGCCACAGATATTCATATCCCCAACATAAACTCCACCCCTTGAATGGGCTACGTGAAACTATGATTACATGGCTCTCACTTCACGGCGGCTGTTTCCGACCGAATACCACTGCAATTCAGCATGGCACTACGTCTTACTAGCAATGCATAATATATGATAAAGCTAAAGTGGCGTCTTATATACGCACCAAAATAAGTATCTAAATGATAACCATAACATGTTTAATTTCTATCCATCTCAACTAAATGTTGACCACCCCGGGCCAGCACTTAGGGGAGAGTGGCGCAGTTCGCAGTTCGCACCGCGCCTCGCCGTATAACGGCACCGAGACGTGCCGAGACTAGCCGAGCCGGATACGACGACATCCGGCCACCTCCCATCAGGGTTGCTATACTAAAAACATATAGGCGCCATTTGATTTTTGTCGTTGACAATTCTCGTCGTTCATAATGGATTTTTGATCTTTGTGCCTGAGGAACAACTCATGCTCCGTTAGTAGATTCAAAATTTACAATTGGATCCAGCAGGCGGTAATTATAACGACTGGTAGTCATATTTTATTGATAAAGCTCGAAACTTAAGAAAATAAACTAATAATTTTATACACGTGTTTAAAATACAAAATTTAATGGTCTGTAAAAAATGATAATTTCGAAGCATAAAGAGATAATAAGGCTCCTTAAAAGGAGCCACAAATTAAAACACAACACAATGTTACAGCCGAGATAATGATATGTTGCATTTTTTATTGTATCGTTGGGCACATTTACACGGAGTTTTATTTCTTTTTTTCTGTCGGACCTGAACTTTTGCTATTGCTGTGGAAGCGAAGAGAAGACAAATACAGCGTCATTTGATTGCTACCAGAGTTCGTCTGGTAACGAGACTGGTTTGGGGTCGAAAGAGCGACCCCCCCTCCGTCTCTCCCGCAGATGAGAGAGATGCATCCCGATATAAGAGTGTTTGTAACAGCCAACTTCAATATTATTATCATGGCCAGAGGGACCGAGGGCGTTCGTCCTCACCCAGTTCTGACGTCGATCATGACCGAGTGGTTACAAGGAGTAAAAGTGACTCCAACGCCAACACGAATAGCGCTGACGTGTAAAAAAACCCAATAATGTGTTTAACATTGAAGTCAGCACTGGCTTGTATATCCGTACACTTTTATTTCTACTGACTCTATATATGCGGTTAAAGTGTCTGCTCTCGCACTGGTGTCTACTGATTTGTGAACAATTCTGCTTATTGTGGAGTAGCAAATGTGTAAATGTGAGTAATTCTTTTTAGAATGTCTATAACTACGTTACTAAATAACACATTAATTAATTACTTGTTCATTTGGACGTAGCTTTTGTCATACCCTTAGTCGCAATTATAATAATTATTAAACATTATTAATAATTGTAACTCATTACGGCAATATTGTTCCGTAATATTCTATTTTTCTCTGTAAGTGATTTTGTAACTCTTTCGAGAAAAGAAAAGTCTTTAACCTTAATGTTTTAGATATTTATTTCATCTACAACAACAGTTTAGATCAAATTAACATTCTGCACTGGCAAGTGGCCGCCAAGTAATAGACATACGACCAAACATAGTATGGAACAACATCCACGTAACACACACAGATGCGTTGCCTCCCCTATCATCAATTCGATTTTTTTCATAGCCTTTCGAATCGGAACCTTTTTACGACTATTGACGCCCATGAACATCAGCATAATTATTCCACCTTTTCTCCTCCCCAATGGGCTTCCGGCTACTCACAAATCGCACGAAACGCAAAACCGAAGATGTCACTTTATGCCGGCATCATGTGAGCGATAAGGTTACCTCCCCGATCGTGCCGGCTCAATTCCGCTACAATCCGGCACTACATCTTACTAATTGGTATAAGTACTGAGTATGGATTCCACTGTAATGCAGCAATACATATTAAACCTTTTTACGAAATTATATAACAATTTATCGAAAGTCAAAACGATTCGATGAAGTCATAAGTCAACGAAACTGATAAGCGTGGCAGCCCTGTTAGGCGGCGAGTAGTGTGGACATTGTGTTTCTATGAGTGATAACGTGCGCCCGATATTCACCACCTCAAATCCAATTTCCCAACAGACATCCGGCCTCTTTTAAGCATTTTGTCAAACCGCCATTTTAGGAGTTCGGTGTAATGCCAAGCCAAGATACTGCAAAGAAATGTCACGGGTGAAATTTATTTCCGTGCTAGTTTGTGTTGGCGTATTACACACCAAATAGACGATATAATAACTTTTGAATGGGGTTTCCGAGATTTATGTGTCTGGATACAGCGATGCTTTATAGCTGATTTACAATACATTAATATCTGTAGGTACAATGTCGTTTACCAATTTTAACAAAACCCACTTTATATTGCATGTTCATTTTTAGAGGCAATTAGTTGAAGCTACAATTGTAATAAGAGTAAAATGCCTTGAATAGACAGTACAACATAATTATGAGTTTCTAGAAATATAATTTACACAAGTATATATGTAGCTTCTATAAATGATCTTAAATGAATTATAATTATGTAGAAACATTTGATGATAAAATA
>JAFELO010000312.1:387137-417128 GCA_017140195.1 Eumaeus atala
TATATATATATATATATAGACTATGTAATTATCTTAACAATGTTATGTTTTCCATTAAATAAATTAGATAGACGTAGACATACAGCATGCAGCGGTGAGCGGTAATAGCTCTGCTCGTGAGCCACATCTGCATCCGCGCAGTCCCCTACGGTACACAGCTACTACATACAAGTAAATCTATATATTAATATGTGAAGAGAAAACTTTGCATCGCTCGAAGCATACAGTATGATTCGCTCGTTCGAGTGAGGTTTAGCATAGTTAATGTGCTGTACCAGGGCAGATTGCTAACATTTATGTATTGCCTCGTACATGATTTTACCACGTTTGGAAATTTCTATGAGCTTACTTAAATTAATTATGAAAAGATGTAGCGAATGTGTATATCTATCACCCATTAATTACTAAGCCGGTCCGAATTAGATGCGTATGATGCGGAGATCGGTCGGATTAACGTTTACTGAGTGATGTGTATTTTCAGCAGTTCAAACTATTATCACCTGATAAAGGCTGATGATAAAGATGACTAGGCTCTTCCAAGTTCCATCTGCTTCACCGTGACGTACCAAAGGAGGCCAAGCAACAAATCAACCACACCAATCAGCCGTCAAAAGACGATGGCATTATACAGAGCTACTTTTAAAACACCAGCAGGCTCTTAGCAATATATAGCAAACATCATAGACAACAAGTTTTATTGTACGACTTTCGACATAACACGTATAGTGTTTTTAACTTTAATTGATTTTTCAAATGTTGTACTGCCGTGACATTTGTAAGTCTATGTTCTATGGTATTCGACCTTTTATTGCAAGGCGCGTGTAGTATATTAAAACCTACAGGATGCTAAATCTTTTTTTTGTATGGATAAAAAATAAAACAAATTTTCAAAAACCATAGAACAAAAGCTGTTGTCTATGACGTTAACTGTCTAATCCTAAGAACTTGCTCTTGCTGATGTTTTACCATCCACCACAACATAAGATTAAATAAACGGTTACCATGAAGTCCACGACCCATCCTCTCTTTAAAGCACGTTATTGTACAGTATTCAACATGCAGTAAGTGGTGGTGGCATGCTGCATTGCAGTCGAAAGGCCGGCAGGTGACCTCTTCATCACACAACACCGCTGTAAAGTGGCAGCTATGCTGTCGCTTTTCGTGCGGTTTGTGAGTAGCCGGTGTCCCATTGAAGAGGAGGAAGAATGGAACCCACCGTATCTGCATGTCAACATTGTAGATGTCTATGGGCGTGGATATTTGTCGAAAGGGTAGTTGGTAGGTGGGTTTTGTCCGATTACTCGTTTGCAACTTATACTATAATATTAAAACAAAATACAGGTAAGCATATCTGTAGGTATAACATATACTTCCATCAGAACTAGGACACAATTTTTACGGCGGCCGAATGAATAGATTGATGGCGCGTGAACTTATTCATAGTTAGTACATAAAGTCATAACGTGGAGTCTGTCTACACTGCATGGCACAGAATATGGCCGGTCTGTTAAGACGAACACTTCTACATTTACAGCTGAAACCAGTGTCTATGCCTGCACTATTAAAAATAACCTTAAGTATTTCAACACTCACATAATACATATTTTACAGTACCAAAAATAAATTAGAGTCCTTAAGATTTTATTACATTCTATATGGAATAGATAAATGCATAAATGGCAATCCTTGGCAGGAATCGGTGTTCCCTAAAAGAACATCCAAATTTCAACAGAGCAGATGGCTGGATCTTTCCCTCTGCTGGGACCCAGTAATAAACAATCAAATCAAAAACTAAACATAACATCTCAAGACAGCAAGATATAATAAGTCATGTTTGCGTTAATCGGAACAATGAAATAATTATAATTCTTCGGGTACTTTTAATAATTTATGACACCGGGACATCTGTGAGTCAGGCCATCTCAGGCCAACCGTGACCATGGTTGCTGTATAGCTTCAGAAGCGTCGCGCTAGTTTAACAATTAAACGAACGGCGATAATATCCGTAAAAGTACTTCTGTTATAATGAGTAACATCCGCGTATATTTAAGACATCAATAAGTAATAATGTATTTTCGGTGTACTCGAAAGACAATAGAAATATGTAGATGCAATTGCATGCTTCGCTTGATATAAGGAGCCAACGTGCCGCTGGCCATGTAATGGTAAGTGACCAACACCCACAGCCGTCCGCAACACCTGAAGTCTCGCAGATGCGTTGCCGGTCTTTTAGAGATAAGTAAACTCTGTTCTTGACGATCCCTGAGTCATATCTACAGGTCTACATAACACATTTCTATTGAGTACGTAGATAATTTTAACGACAGTTTTGAACTAAGCCCAATTTTATTTATATTTAATATTCTTAATATATTGTGAATGAAGATTAGTACCGAGATCCGAAGAGCTAAACTATCCACATTCAAATTCAATATTTCTACGTCAACCTTTAATTTTGATCTCGGTAGACTTCATTGTTAAAGGTGTACTTAAAAACTGGCTCAAGTTTCACTTAGTGCGCCGCTTAAATCCTAACACCACGTCTTACGTACTAAGTCGGGTGCAAAGACTAGCCCTACTAATAAAATTTTACTCAGATTATCATCTGTAATAACATAATTGTAACGTATCATTGTATCCCAAAAACAATTAATCCATTAGTTCTCACCCTTGAGTTTTTAAATGGCTTACACCGCTGGTACATAACTAGTTCCTCGTATCTCTAGCATACAAATGTCTCGATATCGATGTTCATGCACACCCCGACGCTAGTGAAGAGGGATAATTTAGTGTCTTTATGTAACTCGCCCTGGATAAGAAGTCGTAAATTCGTCTGGCCTTCGATTTTGCATACGGTGTTAAAGTTTCAGTGCGGGAAACATATACTCGTATCACAGTACTGATACTATAAACACAATGTATTTCTTATCAAACATTTATTTTAAACGTCTCTGCTTATAATACCATTTTATACAATATTACACTTTCAACGTAATACCTGCTTTTTCTGCTTGTATGTGAAATGAATAAGTTATAAATAATTTGAAATGTTGCAGGGAAAATTTGCGAGATACATGTTAAAGACATATTCACATTGTTTTTAAGATGTAACTTGCCCATATATTCTATTAATTAACGCCAAGAAACGTCTAAGTCGCATTCAACGCGTTAATTATGATCACTATGTTATAAATTAAATACGAAATGGCTTATACATGACCTTTCACTCCCTAAAGTTAAAACAGAAACATCTTACTTTTCTCTCTTGCGCTCGGAACTGTATGCCCGACTCTTAGGTAAAGAGCGTAAATAACAAGTTATTTACCTGTCATTGCGAAACATACCTGAAACAGAAACATAAGTATTGTTAGTAAAATGTAATATAATGACTATCAAGTAGATTTATTTAAAAAAAAAAATACACCAACACGACTTTAGTGACAGGTAGTGCTATGCTTTATAGACTAGGAATATTACTATTATGCGGATTGCTCGTTTGTCCCTCTTTAGTATAAAAAGTTATTAAAGTTTTATTTTTATAGTTATGATGTGAGCATCATTAGGTACTCTCGCAATCCCCTTTTTTTTGATGCAGGGATACGCATTTACGCGTCTTCACTGGCCCTGGGTGGGGTCCAATGGCGTGTGCGACTCGCGGCACATGATAGTGCCGAATACCCACAAAAACTACCGCGAGTGCTATCAGTGCCGCCCTTGGTGAGGTGCCCCGGAACAACATAACATCAGGGCACCTCGACGGCTAGTCAGGCCCCTAAGGGACCAACTCCACCTCCACAAATGGGGTTTGCCCTGCACTACAGGGCAACCCCACTGGCTTTGAGACAGTGAAATGGGGTGAGATTCCCACCCTCGCCCCTTGCGCCAAAGCGCCTCCTTCTGTTGCTCTTTAGTCCCCTCTTCCTATAAGAGGGGTACCGAGAGCGATTCCTCCTACTGATCTCTTCCTATAAGAGGGTTGCAAAGATCCCCCTCGGTTCAATTGGCTTTACCTGGGTTCACCCCAGGCTCACCGCCACGACAAGGCTTGAACCGTGGTGGGAGGTACTTTCGCAATCCTAACCCAACTTACGTTAAATCCTATTACGACCGTTCAACTCAACAAGATTTAGTTAACGTTTCCATTTATTGAGCAGGGAAAAAATCCAAGAAACCTTCGTTTATATCTACATTCATAACGCTTTAGCGGTAAAATTTCTAACAAAACAAGGAAAATTCCAAGAAATTTGCTTTTCATTGTCGTATATTTGACCTATCACACGAGTTACTTTTAAATATTAAGGTTTATGTTAGCTGATACGCTTTGTTACGAAAAGCTTTTATGGAACCACTATCATAGTCAGCTAAAGTAAATTACCAAGCACAACAAATTCTTAAAATCTACCATTTTACATTCGAATGCTTAACATAATAGTCAAGGCAACACGTTTTTACTAAGAAGTGCCGTCACTTGATTTTTTGATGGCCGATTTGATAACTTAGGTTTTTGATTTGATGATTTAAGTTGATTTTGTGACAATATAAAAGCTAGTCTCACATAGGGTGAATGAAAATACCAGTGAGGGTAATTCCTAAACAAATTCGGGGTGCATATAAATGTGCAGGTGTAATCGCATTACCCACCTGCATACATTCCGATGTTAAATGCACTCCATTATGTCAACTACATAAGTTAACGTTTTTTAACGTGTCACATATTTTCAGTAGTACTTATCCTTGAGAATGTTGGTCAAGTGTAAACTTGAGCCAAATTGAATAAAGAACGTTTATAAACAGAGCGTCAAGACAATATCACTTTGTGATTTATTCTCTTCAGTCCGTACTGTTTATGTTTGACGAGTGCTTAATAAATTGATTAGTAATATCATAATAATCATTAGACTAGTAGATAAACCAATCATTATAATAGTTTACAACATTTAGGTTAGGTTATGTATATTAGGATAGTTATATTCTCATTATATTAGGTTACATTATAAGAGTTAATATTGATTTAGGGCCATCTGATCTAGTAGTTAGGATGACATTATTTCAGCTCGATGTCGCGGTTTTCAACCTGTCACAATTCTCACAATTCGTGCACACATGGATTATATTATATAATATAGAATTTACACGTAAATTAATAATATAATATAAATACGTTAGCCTAAACTGGCATCATTTATTTTATGATTGGCAATGAATTCAATAATACAGGATTTGTATATATCACAGCCCAAAGCAAGACCGTGCGTGGTGTAAAATCAGGCAGTAGTAATGAATAGGCTACATAATACACGTAGCAACAATATAGAACATTTCTTACTGATATATGTACATGTGACAAGTCCAGGCTCGTCCCTCAACTTAACCAAAACCAAAAAAATAACTATCGTCTGTTTGCTCTACATTACATTATTGTACATAGAGTTATACACTTATTTGTGTATAACAGTACAGGACACAATAGATGCATGACTCCTGGTGTTAAAACTAGGTACTTTCCTCTTCGACATCATGAATTCCTTGTAACAAAGGAGTAACCCATCTCGTTTCATAGAACACGACAAAAACAAAATGGTTATCATTCTTAGTTCTACACGTCACAGACAGCAGAATAGACGATCAAGTGTTTATCGGTCGTAAAGATTAAGCTGATGAGCGGGTTCAGCTGACGTTTCCATAGTAAACAACTCCGAACTCCCGGCACCGCGTAATAACTTGGGAATGAAAGTCGTTTTATAGCAATTTCGTCTTCGTACCATGCGATACCTTTCTAACGGCCTTGTCTCTTTGACCTTTTCGTATTGTTCGCAACACGACACCGCGAACAGTTACACCACAAGCTCATTACGATACCGAGACAGCAATATACAATTAGAAATAATCACGATCAGCGACGAGAGTTGTCACGAGTCAGTCCGTCGGTTCTTCCCGTAATCTACACCTACATATGGTCATGCTGGCAAACGTACAACTACACATGATTTTATTACACTTATAAGTCGTAAATTTATTTTGTATTATGCTATATAATATGAATGTATTAATTTATTTGTAATATTCTTTTATTATTATATAGTTAATATTCCTAATAGTCACTGCCTACCGTCTTACCTCCCGGATGTCAATGGAAATCAGTTTCGGTGGACCTCAGTTCTCCGTCGCATCCCGATTGATGTCCACTTCAGTGCTCCTCACACTGCATTGCTGTGCAGATAGCGCCGCGTAGCTGTTAACTTGTTGTTTATACGATGTTTTTTTTTTCTATTTTTATTACTATTTTACTTGTAAGTTCTTTGGCATTTTTTTGTCTCTCTGTCTGTATTGCAATGGTGTAGGATTACTGAATAAAGGTATTTCTATTCTATTCTGAAGTTTTTTTCTGTAATATATCTTTAAATAATAAAACAAAGTCCCTAAAAGCTGTGTATGTCTGTCTGTATGTGGTCGATTTTCTCGAAGTCTACTGACCGGATTTCACCTTTGATTTTCATGCGGTTTTAACCTTGAACGTGAAATTGTTGCCCCTCCCACTAATACAAAACCCTCGGCGTGATAAATTGAGACACACTTGACAATGTAATACTTCACCAGTTTTTATAGTTCCCGAGATGAGTTGGCCAGTCCAGTCACTGCGTGTCCGTGGTGATCAATGCTGTTTCTCCGACTAGCAACTGCGTCATTGCACGACAATGGATCACCATAACTATCATCTATTTTTAATACTTATAGCTATTGCTATAACTATAGACATAATTATAAAAAGTACCTTCACGCCTGTTATCCCCGAAGAGGTAGTCAGAGGTGTGCTGGTACATCCACAACTCGTAAGTAGATACCCTTGATTAGCTAAGGTACTGAGGCTCCCCCACCATGGCTCAAGCCTTGACGTGGCGGTGGGGCTCAATAGCCTGGGGTGATCCGAGACACCTTGGGCGAAGCCAATTGAACTTAGGAGGTGGCGGCTCTTGGTACCCCTCCTATAAGAAGAGGGGACTAAAGAGCAGGAGGAGGTGCCGTTCTTTGTACCCCTCTTATAAGAACAGGGGACAAAAGAGCAAAAATTGGCGGAGCTTTTGCGCACGGGGCAAGGGGCGAGGATGGTAACCTCACCACACTGCATTGTCCCTAAGTCGGCTAAGTGGGGTTGTCATGTGGCGCGGGACAACCCCATCTGTGGAGGTGGCGTCGGTCCCTTCGGGGGCTGACTTGCCGTCGAGGTGCCCTGATGATTTGCTGTTCCGGGGCACCTGACAAAAGGCGGCACTGGTGGCACTCGGGGTGATTTTTGTGGGTGTATACATATCGCGACTCCCAGCACTCACAGCATATAATGTGCCGCGGGCCCCACACACCACTGGACCCCAACAAGGGCCATTGAAGGTACGTAAATGCGTTTCGCCGCGTCAACAAAAGGAAAGTTACTGAGGCCCATCCCCACCGTGGTTCAAGCCTTGTCATGGCGGTGGGGCTTAGTAGCCTGTGGTGAATCCAAGCGAATTCAATTGAACCGAGGCGGATCTTTTCCCCCATAGGAAGAGGGGGCTTAAAAATCAGGATGAGGAATCGCTCTCGGCATCCCTCTTATAAGAAGAGGGGACATAAGAGCAATTGTAACAAAGTCGGTGGGGTCGTCATGTAGTGCGGGGCAACCCCATCTGTGGAGGTTCTCTACAGATAAGTGATGACTCTGCGTTTGAAGGTCAAAAATTTCACTATATTATTCAGCCAAGCGGAAGCATGGACTACGAAATTTCTAATTTAATATACACTTACCTACAACTTATTTACGATCACTTGCAGGAGCAAGCCGCTTGTCCGACATGCTTCCATTCGACATGTTTGAAATCTATTATAGTATTACAGATTCTATTAAAGAAATGTGTAAAACAATCGTTGTGTTTTACCCACGCACGTAACTGTTTTATCTCGTATAGCCTTCAACCTTTAAGTATAAGTAGTCTTTAATATTATAGATATCATACATTATTAATACTGACTACCCCGCTTTGAGCCAAAAGTGAAAGAAGCCTGATCACATCGTGGCATTTACTTGGTTTATTAATCATAAATTTATGACAAAGCGATATTGTGCACGTGCGGGGGCGTCGCCAGTGTGTACAACCTTTGGCTTTTAAATGTAACGTTCAAATTAAGTTACGCCGCTTAATTATAATAACGCACCCGTTTAGTTACTCAATGACATTATGTTATCGAGTTTTTTTTCACCGGCCCTGGGTCTGTCTGGTCTGGGGGTCCAGTGGTGTGTGGGACTCGCGGCACATGATAGTGTTGAATACTCACAAAGTCACCGCGAGTGCAATCAGTGCCGCCCTTGGTGAGGTGCCCCGGAACAACAATCATCAGGTGCCCCTGCGGGGCTACTCAGCTCTCTAAGGGACCGACGCGACGCCTCCACGGCAGGGTTGCCCCGCACCACAGGACAGTGCAATGTGGTGAGGTTCCCATCCTCGCCCCTTGCCCCTGGCGCATAGCGCCCACTCATATTGCTCTATTGTCCTCTCTTCTTACAAGAGGGTTAAAAGTTCGATTCGAACTCCTGTTCTTTAGTCCCCTCTTCTTTTAAGAGGGGTACAAAGAGCAACCCCCTCAGTTCAACTCGGTCCAATTGGCTTCGCCCAAGGTGTCCCGATTCACCCCATGCTACTAAGCCCCACCGCCACGACAAGGCTTGAACCATGGTGGGGAAGTAAACGAGTTAAATTAAGATAATCAGTACCATTATGCTTTAAGTTAGTTTGTTATATTGTTTGTTAACAATAAATCATTGCATTGGAAAAGAAAGAGCTGTGTACACAATTTTCAATATCACTTTATTTCAAATATAGCTAAATTAGACTCTGTAATTTCAGAGGCTTTAGACCATATTAAAATTATAGAAGTTTATGAATATCTAAATTAAAAAGAAACATGAATGAAGAAATGAATAAATTCGTGGTTGGTGGTTTTTCATTAATAACATTTAAATATATTTCTTCAGGACAGACGATTTTCCTTTATTCGATTGAGGACACTCTTATTAATTATAAATTTTTTGGTGGAATTTGTTGACAAGCACTACAGATAAGTGCGACATTGATAAAGTTGTTGATGTTTAAGCTTGATGAGAGCGGTACGACCGATGCCGTGTGTATTGGCATTCAAACAAATATACCGAAATTATACAGCAGAGAAACAAATAGTGATTGTAAACAAAAAGTAAAAAATGGTAATGATGATGATGAAGTGTGTTTTCGAAATGGCAACCCGTTAAACTATTTTTTTTTTTTGAATAATTGAATATTGAACTCAAGAAGTTATTATTGTAAAACGCGACTAGCGCGACTCTACGAGGATCTCTCTGTAGGTGACATAATCGACCCACGTGTATGTGGGCGCTCAATACACACTACTGATCCTCCTCAATGAATGCAATAACATTATTCTTTGAAAGCTACTACTAAAATAAAATACATAGCAGAATAAGACCGGCGCACCGGCATACCGCCCATAGCATAGTGGCGGGTACCCGGCAGCTTTTAGTATTTTTGACTGCTCTGGTTGACCCAGCGGCGAGAGCATCGCGAGATTAAGGCTATAGCCTCTGATTACACCTATCGTCCATAGAGATCACTCGTCACTCAACATTTGCTCTTACGACAATTTAGAATTATTTTTGCACCAAATGAAGTGATATAGATTTTTAACGCAATTCCTTTAGATTAAACAGACAAATGTCTGTAATTACTATTTACGGATACTCTCATCTGAAACCTTATCAACATACCCCCTGCTCAACATACGTCTCATTCCACTCAGGACCCAGTTAAATGAAATCATAATACTTTGAAGTTCAAGCAACGAACACGCTGACACATAAATAGGTCATTGGACCGTGTGATAAAACTATATAGTTGTGCCCCGCAGTTTGAACCGCGTAGAAACTATTCCAAGGCAACATGATGGTGTGTTTTGCATAACCACATGGTATTAAATAAAACGGGAAGCAGGAGTCTCATTGACGATTCATAAATATTATCGTATTGCCTCTTATACAAACACATCTCGAATAACAATACGCAAGTTTGAATCAGCTCATTCCCAATTCATACGACAGTTAGAACGTAAGAAGCGTTTGTAACTCTTAATGCATTCGAAATGTACCAGCGACCGGCCTCACCCAAGTGCTGAATAAGAATGAGGTCAAATTGGATCACAGGAGACACCATCTGTATACATCCTATACACAGACTGTTACAAAACATTACCTATATTATTATTCAACTTTCATATTTATACATGTTATATGTTTGACGTGCAGAAAATATTATGACTCGTATAATTAAAATTTAAAATACTTTGATGATAATAAACTGAAAATCTAATGAATCTGCAATTTAATACAAGTAAAATGCAGATTCAGTGTAATTCAAGTGTGCGTTGTATATGAACACATAGGCAAAGGTCGAGTTTCGACTATCAGACGATCTTTATGTTTTAATTTATAATCTGAGTCTTGTATAATATGTATTACCAATGTTTTAAATGGAAAGTTTGTGTGTTAAGTTTGTTATTGTCTTCAATTCGTCAAAATCTCCGATCTGATTGGATTGAAACTTGTCTCACGTATAGATTACTCGGAATAAGAAGAAATATTACTAACACTGAAAGAGTGTGGTTTCCTTGGGATAGCATTTACGCGTGTTAAACTGCGGGCGCAGTTAGTTAGAGTAATAAGTCTGCAAGAGGCTATTTGAGCGCATAGCGACGATCTTTGTATATGTAGTAAATAAAATACTATGGAGTATTTATTACACAACGTAATTATCACCGTTTTACATAAGCCGGTTACAATGTCTTATATTGCGTTATTTCTATATGTGAAAAAAGGAAATGTTCGTTTTTATGGAACAGTATACATATATTTAAAATTTGTATATTTTACCTATATATAACGTAGTACTTTTTATCTTACTCGTAATAATTCTTTTTTTTTTCAACTCCAAATATAGAGAGTAAGCATTTACTTTAAATACTACAGGAATTTTAGCATTCAAAAAAGAAGAAAAGAAAAAAACATTAATTCGTTAAAACACGCTGTATATATTTGACGAGGGCCGCATGTGTTCCATGTTTTCGAGTTTAGGAGAAAATAAAAAAATGTATTCATTTTCTGGATACTATTTAGGAATTAGCTACGTTCGTTATTAGCGATGCGCGACGCTAGTATACATGTGTATATGTGTGGCGAAAGTAACGCGCCTACAAAAGTAGTTTTGTGGTAAGCGTAATTTTTAAATAGTTTATTATTTTTTGTAACAAACAAGCAACACGACGTGATTATAAATAGTCTAGTTGATGACCGAAGTCACCGTCTCCAGGACTTAGACTGGAAGGAGAAGGAGTTGAATTATGATGATGACGTTAGACATTTACGAACATATGCGACCATCTGCCAAGATATGACACTTTCGTTACGTCCATCTTATAAGGAAATATATATGGAGTGTGGGTGGAGACTTCTTTATCTATTGAGTCGGAAAGTCATGTCTTACGGAATTCAAGGGTCTGCTCGAAAATCGAAACGAATAGAGACCGCTGGCTTGACAAAGTCTCTGCTTAAGTGCGAGGGTGCACATTTAAGGAAGAGGAAATTGAAGTAAAGAATTAGTGCCATGCTGCAAATGAGGATGTGGTGCCATGCATAGTGCATGACGCTACTTCCTTCTATGCAACGGAATTGAGCCGGCACGACCGGTGAGGTACCTCTCACTCACATAATACCGCCGTCACATCATCAGTGTCGAATTTCGTGCGGTTTGCGAGTAGCCGGAGGCCTATTGGGGGGATTGGAGGAGGGCAATGCATCGGCATAGTAATTATGTGGATGTTCATGCGTCGGTAGTCGTAAAAAGGCTCCGAGTTCTCGTTTACTCCCTATTCTATTAAAAAAAAATATCGACAAGGTGGAAAACCATCCTCGTACAACTTTCCCTCGTCGAATCGGCGTGTATTGAGAGCCGCAGATGAACATGAGGGGACGGATAAAGACTGATAATGTTATGTTTACGTACAAACGTTTATACATATAACACGGAGTACGGATAAAAACAAAAAACGTTCACGTTTCATTTCACGACATTGCACTGTTAATTCGCATAAATTACACCGAGTTAACGAAGCGGATATCTATACATCTGATATTAGTAGCTGATACTCATGGCTCTGTATGAGTTGTTCAAGAAATAATATAATATATTCTGCATTATAGTAGTCCCGTAAGTGCTTTGCAACTGAATCAGGCTGGGCTGGGCAGGCAGTTCTGGGCTGGGAAAACACCGCTTTTCATACAATATCCGATGTAACGTTTATGCAATTCTAATATGGCTTGTGAAAATCCTACGCAGCCCAGGTGAAATATGGGATACTATGTGCGCCTATCATCATTCGTATGATGATTATTCACGGTACGAAATAACATATCATGAGGACCCACGCGGTAGCCTTCCACCAATGGCTAACATATAATTTTACTTACGAACTAGTTTACAAATTACACCTATGTTCACATTTTAACACCACATAAAACGCTGACGCACAACTAAAATAAACCATTTCGTATGATCATAAACAAATCATCTAAATGTCCGTCGGCGAATTTAGTCAAGACAAAAAATAACCACCGATTCCGAAGTATGGCAGAAATTTGCTCCGACACGCACGCCCAAGTAAGCGGCCCCTTTATTTCACAGCAATTTAATAATCACAAACAATCTCGAAAAGTCTTATTGTATACACTCTACGTTCTAAAGTCGACTCTATGATTATAGCCACAGAGTCCTAAAGAAACGTTTGTGCTAATACAGACAATTTTACGCAATTTTAATCCTTACTGTAAACGATATTGAAACTCAAATCGAACGCCGGAACAACGTTAGTAGGATGTAATTTATCCGGGTTAAACAGCAACGTTGCTGCTTTGGGTGCAGTGAGAAAGAGACGGTGATCGCAAACTCTCGAAAGAGGAAGACGAATATGTTTTGACGGTTTCGTCCAGTAATCATTAGTCGGCAGGCAGCTATCGCAGTTCGTTCTGTGGGAAGGTGGCGGACAGAACGTCGTATACGGCATTTCTCATTAATTTTCAGGAAGATTTCAAATGCCTCGGCCCTTGGTAAACGGCTTTCAGCTTATTTCGCGCCCATACAATCTCGGATTTATTGTGGACGTTGTTACATTACGCATAAGATCCATACTCCTTCGTGGTCCTGGTGAAATTAATGTAACAAATTGATCTATTTTTCATACACACTACAATCTTATCGTATTGAAAGTGTTTTACTTTCACATCATTTGGACATTCCGTTACGACGTCTTATGGGGCGTTTCTTTACCTCGTTAACTCTTCCGTAAATATATATGTTCCTTTTTAATATTTATACTACTACAATTATTATTTTTAAGTATATTTTAAAAATTTCGCTTCAGACTTAGAATCTATATGCAAGTCTAAACGAATGACACTAATGAACCAGCATACTGTTCACTTTTCATTCTGAAATTTCCAAGGAATGCAGAAACGACATAGGAAAAATCATTCTCTTAATCTATTAGCAATTAGTAGCAATAGAGCTTATGTATTTTCAAGTGAATAAAAAAGCACATAGGAAACAGAAGAAAAAAGAATATGATGGACATTAAAAAAATCACATAACAGCCTTTTCACTAGAGCACATAAAACATTGGACAGTGAAGTAGCAGGTTGGTAAGATTGCTGTTACACAAACCACTTTCATGTTATAAGTCTTGACTACGTAAAGTATCGCAATAGGATCAGGGGTCAGAGAGGACGGCGTTGTGCTCGAGCAAAGAATATTAAGTAAGCACCAACGTCTCGCGTACCTGACAGAGTGTAGCCGGTAATTAATAGGAGTTAACCTATGCTAATGACAGATCATATTGAAATCAATTAGATTACCAAACGAGCAGTTAAAATACGGCCAAGTGCGTACCGGATTCACACACCGAGAGTTCCATATCAAAGGGAGGTACGAACATGTCTACTTACAAAAATTGTCAAACATTAATTATTACTAATTACAAAAATTTAGAATGATTTATTTGTGAACAATAACTTTGTACGAGTCAAAATGAAGATGTTTTATTCAAAATAGAATAAAAATTACTTTTTGAACGTCATTAAAAAATCTACCACAACAGTCAGTTTATATCTAAAGATTTGTGCAATTACTATTGATGAAGTCATTGTACTCATCATAAATGTAATCCTTGCAAATAATACGGCTTTTTACTTCATTCTTTGAATGGCCCCACCATTTTTGTATTATTGCCGGATTTACTCTAATCATTTTTAAATCAATTTGTATATCTGATGTACAAAAATATAAGATGTACACAATATAATATAGTCTGTAATATATCTTTTCATGAATAATCAAGTCTGATATCTTTTGGTAAAGTTCTCTTAGCGATTAGTCCCAAATAATGGGCATTATTATTCAATTTAATTCTACTAATAATATATTAATAATAATAAGCTCAAATATTTTCTTAACATTCCTCTAACAAAGAAAAGTTCTAAAGCAAACATTGTGCAATACTAGCAGCAAAGCTAATGTATGTAAAAATTTTGAACGACAACCAAGTTAAACATGCAGTTTAGAAACTGAACAGTTTGCATTCAACCCCGGCAAGTAGCTCTGACTCAGCAATGAGCAAGGGCAACTAATCAAAACTTCACACGAACGACTTGGAAAGTATAGTTATTAATAAAGTTCATTATTGCCTAAGTGGCCATTTGATGAAGCGGGGTTAACGGTACCGTCCAATAAATTTCGAAACGTATTCTATCAATCTATTGTAACATCCGCCATATTGAAAACGTTGCTAAATCTGTTACAATTTGTCACATTGAGTTTCTTTAATTAATTTTGTGATTTTTACATCCATTCTTTTTCATGTTTTTTTACGTTTGCTTTGTTGTAAATATTTTTTAAAAGAGGTTCACTGAAGATAAAGGTAGGTGCGAAGGATAGAATAAAAATATTTTTGACTTCGACGAGCACTAGGCAGTGTAGAGAAAACAAAAATTGATGCAGCTTCGCCCTCGTCTAGACTTCCTGTTGACCTGTAAACCCTTTCCGCATTCAGCTTTTCCGGCCTCTGGTGATTGTGTGTGACTGTCCGTAGTCCCTTACACCATTATTTCAATAATGCAGCATAGAATCGTTACCAAAAGGCAATAAAATTGCGCTATATCTCTACAAACTATACCAGGTTATTAGGAATTATCTCAATAAGTCGATAAGCGCAGTACTCCGTAACGGATGTCACGGTCGATATGGCCGCGTTGAGCCGCGCCCTCAGCAAGGTCGCACTTTATACCACATTGTGTTTTACTAGATCATTATTTAATCAATGTGTCAACCAGATGATTTTGTTCCACTCGTGTTGAGAGAGAAAGAGAAATAAGAGAGAATTGTCTTTAAAACCTAATTAATTTGAATCGAACGTAAAGAATTAGAGTAGTTACTATACAATCGCAAGTTATGCTACACAATGTATAAATCATTGTCATCCGCCGGACGGCATGCACTGGTGACATTATATGTATATGTGGTACTGAATGTAAATTTTTACAAAAGAAACTAAAGGAAAATATACCTAATAACTGCACTTTCCTACTTCTTACAATGTTAATGAGCTCTAACTTTTAAAATCTCAGTGCTGTGAGACGGTTAACATCAGCAGCATTTGTGCTTGAGATCATCCAGAGCTACAAGCACCCTGATCCCAGTGACATACTGTTACTCAACAATAATACACAGCTGAGCCAACTGGGACTGGTGAGTAATCTGCGGTACATAATAAAACAGTTGACAAATAACAACGTACTCATTATTTCATCACAATTATTTATTACTATATGAATATCACTTATAAAGAAATTGAAAATCAATAATGTCCATGTCATAAAAACACAATATGCATTGAAAGTAATATTACACACATTACAAACGTAGTATGCTCGACTAGAGCTAGTAGATATTTTATCCAGACTATACATTATTCAAGATCGCCGACACGGCCACTGCTAGGTGCTGGGTAGACTAGGCGATCACTCCACATTATGGAAGATGCTCAGCCCACTTTTTGTCAATGTAATAACGAAATTTATAAAAGTACTATATTATCTCTGGACTACTAACGCCATCTACATGTTTGTCATGCACCTAAGATTATAATCTGTTCACATGTAATAAATGTGTCGTATATCTCTGTTGTAGATCGTCAAAACTGCGTATCATTTATCAGTTGTTTGAGAAGTCACGGAACTAGTCTATTGTCATTCGCCACTTCAACAACCTGAATAATTATGACATCGTAACTAACATCATGAGTACAACTGTATCAAATTGCAAACATTTAAGGCTTTCAATGATCACGTCGTGTGCAAGTCTACAGGTTTCATACTTATGTTATGACTCCATCAAAATCAAACGCTTTAAGTTATTTCAAAGTAGTTTTGTAATTTAGGCCATTTCTATTACATATCGCGTATACGTATACCATTAATATTTGACTTTAAATGTTATATTCATATGATACACAGTCTTTTGTGTAACACTGGCATCATGCCGCGGTTTTACCCGCGTAACTCCGGTCATATTAGTCGTCGCATCATGGTATACCGCCTTAGAGGCTTGATAAATGGTGATTATTCAACATAAAAATAATTTTTCAATTCGGGCCAGTAGTTTCTGAGATTAGCGTACTCAAAGAAACAAAGTCTTCAGGTTTACATTATTAGTATAGATGTTGTATTTCAACGTATTCTAGGATGTAAGCAGTTTTTTTAATCTGGATCTGTGCAGGGACATTTGGAGGCGACCGTACAACATACACACAGGAACCGGGAACCTAGTTGCATATGAGCGCTCAGCGCATGCTTCACGTAGACACAAATCATTATAGGACAAAGACCGCGAGCTAAACTAGCCATTCATAAAGGAGTGTCCATCGGTATGCTCTGGTAATGACGCTTTATAATCGAATGTAACCTTTACTATTTTTTATTGGGCCTCACTTTTTAAGTATTTTAATGGCCAGTGACTAGAAACTACTTTTATTAAGATGCCTTCTCCTTCTTCCTTCATATGAGGGACCAATTGACAAATCGCACAAAACGCTACAGTACTTCTCGCCAGTTTGGCAATACACCCCAATAGAGCAGTAGCAATCTAAATCTTTATTTCATGTCCAATTGAACCGATATGTTAACATTTGTTTTACAGAGTAATGTTTTAGTTAAGACAAAAAAAAACGTAACTAATTCTATCACTTACATAAACATATTCTAGCCATGTTTGTAAATTGACCGAGCCAATACTTTATAACTTTCAATACTTATAATCTTAAGCTATTAGTATCCTCGAACAGTCTAGGAACCAAGGAAATCTTGGCTAATTGGTCTTTACAGAATATGGCAAACTGCACCTGGACAGTAATAGTGGTCAATATTAATTGCAAATATCATACATATAGCATAACGTCTGCTTGATATCGAAAAAGGAACTGTGGCATAATTTACTCGTTTTCCACGCATCGTTGGTTATTTATATTCAAATGATATGAAGCCCGTTTTTTTGCATA
Source organism: Eumaeus atala (assembly GCA_017140195.1). Lineage (NCBI taxonomy): Eukaryota > Metazoa > Arthropoda > Insecta > Lepidoptera > Lycaenidae > Eumaeus > Eumaeus atala. The sequence goes on from JAFELO010000312.1 coordinate 404,814, forward strand.
AGAATATTTAAAATAAGTATATTTTTATTAATTTGAGGTAGGCCACTGTATTACGAAAATTGGAACGTTTTCTAAAATATACATTAAATAAATATACTTAGTCTGGCCATAAATACGGTTACAATTAAAAATAAAAAAATATTTAGACAATTATTCATTGTGTTTTCTCGTTTTGGCGCCAATAAATTATGATGGGGTGATGAAGAAAGCATTATTGCTGTGATCGCATTACACAAAGTTTTAAAACTCTCCACACACTTGGTATTAGTCTAATATAGATGAACCGGGCTATTAATGGGTACAATGAGACTCCTTGGTTTATGACAAAGAAGAAGATCTGGCTGCCCACGTAGTGTTAGTACGAAAAAGGTGATCTAAGCAGCAAGGGAAAAATTTAAGAAAACCCTGCACGAAAGCAAAAGATTTTATCACGGGAAATGAAGATAGCACCTAGAACCATGTGATATTTGTAGAGATGACTTAGGATTTGCTGGCTATGCATAAGAGATAAATTGAAGATAAATATGGTGGTAAAATCGATACAACTAATGAGGAAGGGAGGCCACGAAAGTATTTGTTTACGGATGAGGAATTTTATACAATTGAGCATCATTTTAACACATAAATGACAGTGTTATTTTATACAATTGAGCATCATTTTAACACATAAATGACAGTGTTATTTTATACAATTGAGCATCATTTTAACACATAAATGACAGTGTTATTTTATACAATAGAGCATCATTTTAACACATAAATAACCGTGTTTATGCTCAAAGCTCTAAGGAAGCATCCCAATTAGTCTACAAAGTGCAACGTGGCATCAGTTATGGTTTGGTGGGGTGTTTAGCAATGAAGGAGTGACTGAGCCATATTTTTGTGAAAAAGGTATCAAAAAATCGGCACAATTTAATATAATAACTATGTTCAATGACCAAGCATGGTCCTTCCAGCAAGACTCGCGACCGGACCACAAAGCTCGATCCACCCAATCTTTGTTAAAATTAACATTCCGGACTCGATCAAAGGTGAAGACTACCCTTCCTCTAGCCCCGACCCTATGTGATGCCTTATGAATTGGGTCGGCACGACCATCGAGGTACCTCTTGCTCACATGATGCCGCCGCAAAGGGGTTACGTTTCGAGGGTTAGTGAGTTTTCGGTGGCCTAGTATTGGTGAGGAGATAAGGAATACAACACGATTGCTATGTGCATACCGATTATGCGAATGTTTATAGGTTTCGATAGCCATATATAAAAAAAAAGCAAATAATGCTCTCAAACATAAGCTATATCATGAAAAATGATGTAAAGTTTATAGTAATGTCATAAATATGTTTCCTTTTATAAATTATAGCAAGCATGCAAGTATTATAAAAAACTTATGATATTAAACGGTTAATGTTTACGTGACATCCGATAGCCACTTTCACTGCAAAGGCATTGGATAAATAAATGAGAAAAAGAAGCTTGTATAAAAACGTGTCCACTACAAAGAATTGCACACGAGAGACGCTCGTACACAACATATTGCTACTCTTGGGGTCACACTGACCTGTCGGGGATTACCCAATTTAATATACCAAAGTACCCGCAGTGCCACTCTTTAATGTATATTGATTACTGCACACAACGAGAAACCAATACATTAAATAAAAGGTAATAATCTCGCCTAATATTGTAACATCATGGCTCATAAAATAGAAAGGTTGTTTCTCTTTTATCAAGGTTCACATACATTTTGAAATATTTTTTATAGTACAAGGAGACAAACGAGAGGTTTTTGACTACCGACGTCCACACAATTCCTCATCCACAGGTTACTCACACACACCTCTCGAAACGCGTCCGCAGAGCTTTACGGTAGTGTCATGCATGCGAGAGGTACTTCCCCGTGCCGGCACAATTCGTTTGTAATGCAGCATGGTGCAGCATAGAGTACAGATACCGCACCAGCCTTCATCGCAGCCGAATCAAGCGGAAAACGAGCTTTTTCGTACTTCTGAATGTTTAAAAGCCTATGTAAAAGTAAAGGACGATATGAGAAAGTCGCGCCCATACACACACATACAGAGTACGTTTAGTTTCTTGTGCAATAGTAAAAAAGTTTTGGATTCATGTAATCCACGTACTCGTAAAATAAACATAATTATTAGCTACTCGTAATATCATAGTTATAAACCCCAACTACTACAAGACTAAAGCGTTTTCCTCTTCCGTCCGTTGCGTCGCGTCACATTCTATACGTATTTTTTTACTTATACTTTTCCTCTTCTTATTTGTTTATAATATATTTCGGAATCACTTAATCGTAAAACTGAATCCTTTCAATCATGTAATATGAGGGGCCAGGTATATTGTTAGCTTACGGTAAACTAATTTGTTTGAAGCGTTTCATAGTCAACATTTAAATTTTCATCAAACATTAATATTTAATACGAGGGGTGATTTATAAGTATCCGAAGCGACAAAGAAAGACTTTAATAATCTCTTTAAAACAGTTTGATTTTTCAACGTAGTTTCCTTCTACGTAGATACATTTAGCCCAGCGCTCCTCCAATGCTGTTACACCTGCAGTTTGATAAAATATTTTCTCTAACCCCTCAAAATACTCGCCTACAGCGACAATGACCTCATCATTTGATGAAAATCTTCGGCCACCTAGACCATATCTTGAGATTCGGGAATAAGTGGAAGTCGCACGGGGCCAGATCTGGGGAATAGGGGGGTGTGGTAACAATTCGAACCGCAATTCGTGGAGTTAGGCAACTGCAACTCTTGGCTAGTGCACAGGTGCGTTGTCGTGGTGGAATAAAACTTTCTTTTTGGTTAAACGGGGCCATTTCTTTCGGAATTCTTCACCAAGTTTTTGCACCAAGCATGCATAATACTATTAACCATTTATTGTTTTTCCTCTTTGCAAATAATCCACAAGAATAATCCCTCGAGCATCCCAAAAAACAGTCGATTTTGCTTTCTTCGGTGCAGGTTTTCCGCTCTCAGTCCACTGCTTACATTGTTCATTTGTTTCAGGATTATAATTATGTATCCACGTTTCACCTACTATCACATAACGCCGCAAAAACTCGTTGGTATCACGATTAAATGGCGACAAACACTCCGACGAATCGTCCACTCACTCCGACGAATCGTCCACTCGACGTTACTTTTGGTTAACAGCGAGAAAAACGCGGCACCCGTTCATTCTTTCATCATTTTTCATTCGCAAATGTTGGTGTAAAATGATAGATGTCAGTGGAAATGCTTACTATCTCTATTATCTTCCGCAACTTTAAGCGCCAATCATTTAAAACGATTCTTTGAATCTTTTTGATCATGTCCGGGGTGGGTCTTCATTTGGACGGCCAGACATGTTGACGTCTTCGCAGCTCTGTCTCCAACGTTCATAATCATTTACCCAGGTGTGAATTGTACTCAATGCTGGAGCCTATTGCCTAAGACACTGTCTGACTTTAATCAGGGTTTCTGTTTTCCCTTTTAGAATGTAAAACTTTACCACCGCATGAATTTCGTATCTTTCCATTGTTGTGAAAATTTACGGCAGAGGCTGTTCTAGGTCCCCTCACACCAATTCTATTAGTTCGAATAAATTCAAATTTGACATTCTACTTTCGAAAAGATGATGGAATATAATGTAATAAATTTTGTTTGCCCATCTTTACTGTAAGTTCGTCGTTTCGGCCAGTTATCAATCATACGTGAAACAAAATTGTATTGTAGACATGGATATACATATAGATAGAGACGAGAAGCCAACCCAAAAATGTGCCGGTCTACATCGATTGGGACAGCAAATGAAACACTCTCTGTTTCTCTTTTTTTATTAGTTTCTGTCCACGCAATTCGCATGTGAGTTTCGGCAGACAAATACAGTACTGCTCTCTCATCTTTCTCTCTAATCACCAAGACAGCCAGTTGCCGTCCACTGCCTATGGCCTACCATCCCCACCTATATTATCTCTATGATTGTAGTACCCTGCTACAAATAATTTGACGATTACGTAAATTTTAAGAAAAATATTAATCGACAATTGGGAATTATAGAAGTATCTTAATCTAGAGCATTTGGCATATCTAAGTCTCTCTCATATAGCTATACTATTATTGCGATGGGTCTGTATGTTTGTTATTTTTTCACTCAAAAGATCCTTAACGGATTTGGATGACATTAGACCACAGTACGTAACAATTTGTAATATCGAATAATTTTCCTTCTTATTCCAAAAATTGGTTTTATTTGAAGCAGATTTTAATTTTTTTAAGGAATTGACCTACTGATTGACTTTGTACACTTTCACCAAGATAATACAATAAGTTGCATTAAGTTTGAATTTCGAGGTCCGACTCACAACCTAGAAAAAATGTGTAGCCATACAAATATTTGTTCGAGGATCGCCCTGTGGTATGTTTCGTTTTTGTCCAAGCCATACATACCACTCTTCAGGTTGTAGTCAATTCTTAATGTTAAGATATAATAATTTACTTGTGATTAATCACTCTCGGTCATTTTTGTTCCTAAAAACCTCATGTCTATTGTCTTATAGTGATGGCTGATGGTAATACTACCCTATTAAGGGATAATTGCATCAGTAACGAAATAATAAACCGAGGTATGTTCATCGATATTTTAGGACAGCGGAATGCGATCTGGGTCATCTCAGTATGGGCGGCCGATGGCATCAGCCGGATTTAGGTGGGTGTGGGACTCGTGGCTGTACGGTCTGTTCATCCGTGAGTCTCACACTTATAATAAGAGTTTGTGGGAAATCAGCCAGCACGGCCGGGATACAGGGTACAGGTACGTCTCGCTCACATGATACCGCCGTAAAGTGATATTTCTCTCGGTGACGGGTTTCGTGCGGTTTGTGAGTAGCCGCTGGGCCATTTGAGGGGAATGTCCTGATTGGTAAAGAGGGCACTGTATCAGCAAAATTGTGCAGATATTCGTGGAGTTCGCAGAGTACACTGTCATATCTTATCAAACACAACAACAGTAATGCCGCCTTAAAGTGCATCTCCTGTGTCGCGTTTGGTGCGGTTTACGGTGGCCTTAGGGGGAGGGAGAAAGAGGGCAACACATCGGCGTAGTAATTATGTGGACGTTCGAGAGCGTCGGTAGTCGTAAGGCCCCAATATCTCGTTTGTCCCCTAATTCTATAAAAAAAATCAACCAGAATGTAAAAGTTTCATTATATTATTTTCATTATAACATTGTAGTATTGTGTACACTTATCACGATTTCTTTTTTCACAATATAGGATCAAAATCAAATAAAATATTAAAATAACAAAGTAGTAAATGTTCTAGCAACGCCATTGACCGCTGTGTTACGGACGCTTAATGACGGCGCCGCATTTGTAAAGACTAAAGCTTAATTTAGCTTTTATTCTTATTCTAATGATTCTAAGTAAGTTTAACTATATTAGTAAACTTAATTTTAAGTATTCCGATGTTACTAACACATGATGTGGATCTGGTCCCAAGGAAATATATTTATTATTTATCGACCAAATAACATCATAAACATTTATTAAAATGCGCAATTCTTTTCTCCTTCTAAAATGAACATGAACTTCATGTGATTGTTTTACTAGCAGCAGTAGGTACGATTTTTGTTTGTGAATTAATTCACTGCAGTCATTGTTGCAGCACAGTAGCTTATCGACAGGGCTTATTACATAAAGTGAACGGTGCGACTCGGTAGAAAGCAGTTCTCAGTCGCTTGACCATTTCAAATGATATCACGTTGAGATTGTCGAATTAACGAAAGCAAATCGTGGGAAAACGCATCAAATAAAAACAGAACTTACTCTACGGGACTCGGCTCGTCAGTTTTATTTGATTCCTCGGATTCTTGCGATGGTTAACTGAGCACGAGAACTACATATAGTTTTGTCCATAACCATCAGCCCGACCACTAGTGAGCTATAGAAGCTGATGCCCGATATATATGCACCTGAGGTTATGCCAGACATGAGAGAGATATAATCTATGAAAATCCAAAAATCGTTTCTGAGCTAGTAACTGACGGTTATGGTTTATTAAAAATAAAAAACATTACTACGTTATCTACACTAACATTAGCCGACCCGGCAAAACAACCTTTGCCGGGTTGGGTGAACAGACCTTATCACTTATCGGTAAAAAAAATACACTAGCCGATTCTCAGACCTACTGGATAGCATATTAAATTTGGTAAAAATAGGTAAAGCTGTTTCGGAGGAGTCAGGTAACTAACACTGTGACATGAAAATTTTACATATATTATGATAAACATCGTTGTTTTCGGTTTGCTACAGACTACAAATTGCTGGGGCAATATCTATGAAATTTTGACGTAGCATTATGATTAGCTCAACTTTTACCAGGCCGCTACGTAGTACCGTACTATGGATATCAAATCTCACAGACCCATTGAGCAGCAACATTACACAAGAGCCATCTTACCATACCTCCAAAATAGTCCTCAAATAGTATGAAAAAATATACCGACGGAAACTAAACAGCACTGGTAGCAGCTGCTAACAAGTGCTAATTCGGCAGCCGGGCAGCCGGTGCGGGTTCATTAACATGGTACACGTCAAGGTTACCGATTGTGCCATATGTTACGCGGCCGCAATTTTGGGACGCTATTCCTTTGATGTATGAATCCACCTTTAATAAATATTGACTTTCACTTGTGTACCGATGAAGGTATTAAAAGTCCGAACACATACAAGAGTATTGTTGCGTGAAGTAAACATGTTTTAACGATACCTCACCGGACATGAGACATGTTTGTCGCGATTTTGGTGTCCTTACACCAATCGAGATTAATAAGGTCATTCAACATGGCCAGTTTTCCTTCAGGTATTTCTATTATGGAATGTAACACTTAAATCAATTACACGTAACATCAGTTTTTGAGGTTTCATATTAATTAATACAAATTGCATACACATCGGTCAAGTAAAAGTTGTAGAAAAAACTGTTAGAGATTTGAAACGAAGATAACAATGAAGTATCCGTGCGCGAGTAGAACAAACGCATTTAAGTATAAAAACTACTAATTAGCGAAATACGCACTTAACAGTACACAAACACGACATAATCACACGACCAACTAAAGTGGAACTTTAAGAATATTGAACAATTATTATTGACGATAAAAGCTGACGGTTACTGACTAGCGAACGCATAAACGACACTAGCGACTCCTCGGTTTGCGCTAAGAAAACATTTCACTGCGCTAACATTGAACTTTATTTCAATAATATTAAGTCGCTTTTGAAAGAGCAAAAATAATTAAATTCATCTTAGGTAGCTCATTATCTTTATAGCATTACCGGTTGCTTATCAATTATGTTCTAATTAAAATTTAATTATGTATAGCTTAATATTAAAATATTTTTCAGGTTACCCCACCATTTCGCAAGCCTTGGCGTGGCGTTTGGGGCTCAGTTGCCTAAGGTGAACAAAGATATCTTGAACGAAGCCAATCATACCAGTGAGGCTGCTCGTTGTGGTCTTCTTATAAGATGGGACTTAAGATCAAGAGGAGGCGCGTTTACACACGTGACAAGGTGCGAAGCTGGAAACCTCACCCCACTGTCCCGAAGTTGTTAGGTTAATCTGTGGTGCGGGATGTGGTATTGTCCCTTAGGTGACTGACTAGACGTCAAAGTACCCTGATGATAATACGGAGCGCCTCACTTAAATTGGCGTCTGTTGTATGCTATGTGGTTATGAATGGTATATTCAATATCTATTTAAGACATACAAATTTAAAACTTTACTTACGTCTTCAAGCGGATAATTAAGGCTTAAATCAAGTCAAAAAAGAAGATTGTCATCCATCAGTGGGTTTTTTCACGTAGTGTTCCACGATGGCAGACTAAGACCTGGTAAGCGGGAGTTGAAGGTCCGAGATTCTTGTCTGGCTTATAGATGTATCTCACTAATATGGAATTTTAGCTTAAAGAGTTTCCAGGCTATTAACATAGGATTAGAGAAGAAACGTCTAACATGTAATATTAAACAGATATGTATAAAGCTGGCAGGTACCTCTTTTTTTTATCTATTTGACGAAAATCAGGATTTCTCACTTCTTTAACACTTCTCACAAGGTATCATATCCAGATCTCTCTTATCTAAATTGAACTGTATATGTATTGTGTATAGTGTAAGTGAGTACACTACAACGGTTTAGAATGCACATATTTTTTGTGCGCTTCACACTTTACGAAAACAGCGTGTTGTCTATAACCATACATATGTCGGGAGGGGTCCTAAAAATATAGAGTTAAAGCCGTGTTTAGGACAACCAAAGGGAGCCCAACTGTGAACAAATGATAAAACTTTGAACAAATGATATGACAGAAATACAAAAAAAAAACATAATTAACTTCACCTTTTTAGAAAAGACGCTCCAATGAGAACCATATTCTTTTGATGTGAGTTGAAACGGTAACTCAGCTGACATCGTATAAGTTATAGTACATCAATATGATATATGCCTTTTGTGATCTGCTCAAGTGGAGTACATATCGCTGTCCACATTTAGCGCCACACAGAGATAGTATCTGAGAGTCGCGACATGCGATAATTATACATGTGACACAGAACACTGAGTGGAGATTCGCGAAACAAGCGACAAGGTCATACGAATACGTAATTACAAAACTTTATGATATAAACAGCTACGTACCAACGACCTTGATTTTACTTTCAGGAATGATCAAAATAAATACATTTTAAAATTTTACGTTACATAATACAGCAAACAAACCGATATTGCTGACACTATATTTGACTTTGCAAAATTGGTGTGTTTACAAACAAAAAAAATTACACGGCTCAGCAAATAATTTATTTAGTTTGTACAATTTAATTCTTATTGAACAAATAATAATAACATACGTTACGCGTACGCGACGCGAACGACGTGGCGGCCCTCAATGTGGTCACGTGGCCTAGGATTTAGGCTGCGGAAATGAGGAGACAGTAATCACTGAAGAACCAGCTCCCATGAACTCCTACGCGTGGCGTGGAGCGGGTCACTACTTTACCGCTTTTCTAACTAGTTAGTGGCAATCTACTGGAACATCACATCCTTGCAGAAGACCAAAGCCGCCCAGAACCTATCACGAATATACTCTTACCTACCATTACTACTTTACAAATTCCAGCTATGTTTTTAGTAAGAGTAATAATTGTGACCAAGTGAACTGGGCCGACACCACCGGGGCTGTACCTCTCGCTCACATGATACCGGCGTAAAGTGACATCTCTGGTGACGCGTTTCGTCCGGTTTGTGCGTTACCCATTAGGGGCAGGAGGGAAGGATGGCAACGCATCGGCATAGTAATTAAGCGGATGTTCATGGGCGTCGGTAGTAGTAAAAAACTCCAATTCCTCGTTTGCTCCCCAATGTAACAAACGCCACGGGGCTGCCTGCAAATCAAGGAAGATAGGAAGGATAGGAATCCTTCCCATCGGCTCAACCTAATAATTATTTTACATTTCTTCGACGTGTACGCTTAATTGAAGACTACTACACAATCAATTTCAACCGATGAAGCTATACTGGGCTACTCTCCGATTCCACTGCATAAGTTCAACTCGGAATAAACAAACAACTGTTTTGATACAACATTGTTAAAACAAAATGGACATTGTTACGTTCTCGTACTGCAACAAAAATGTATACTAACTGTAGTATTTAAAGTTTTCACATTGACGAATAGAAATATGTTAAAATTTCGCAAGTCAGTAGTTCACACGAACGGTACTGCCGTTTGAATGTCATTTGAACATTTGTTTTTCTCGTGCCGAGCAAAATACTTCATCCGGGGCGTACGGTTGAGGTCAAAGATGTTCAACTCGCTTTCACACAGTTAACAGCATTTAATAACCGGTATTCAGTTTCTGGATTTTTAAATACTTGCATTTTCAAGGAATTATTTTGTTTCTGACGAACAGTCAGACTTTTTCGATAACTATCGACGCCCACAGACATCAGTACGATGCCTCCTCCCCTCCAGTAGGCCGCCGTCACTCACAAGCCACACGAAACGCGATCTGTCACGTCACTGACTGTAACTGTCACTTTACGGCAGTATTATGTAAGCGCGAGGTACTACATCCTCCTAGGCAAAGTACTTGGGCCGGCACGACCGGGGAAGTACCTCTCGCTCACTTGGCACCGGCGTAAAGTGAGAGCATCTCTGTCGCGTTTCGTGAGGTTTGTGGGTAGTCGGTGGCCCATTGGGAGGGGGATGATAAGAGGGCAACGCCTTTGCGTAACAATTGTGCGAATGTCGTCGGTAGTCATGAAGGCACCGATTGCTCGTTTGGCCCCTTACGCTATAAAGAATTCCCAAGTCATGCCGACACAATTCGGCTGCAATGCAGAATGTCACTTCCTTTCACAGAAACCTTTTGAGGCATGAAACTACGTCCCGCTTGATGTAAAATAATCACTCGCAATAGACTATCTAAATTATAGCTAAACAGCACAGTCTAGACTCTAAAGGTAACTTAGTCAGACTTTACCAGCTGTACTAATAATTGTAACAATTACTATTTTTCTACGTGTACTTAACAGTCGCAACACCGTCACTTTCAGCCCTTCGCTGTCCGGTGCTGGAGACACGCCTCTTACAATGCACGCCAAGCGAGGCCCCGGCTACTGCACAGAGATCGTCTTTCTACCGTCATTCGTAGACATCTACTTGTCACACATAGTATTTAACTATTTATCAAACACCCGCTGTATTTAGGGACATTTCATAAAGAAAGTATATTTAATAAACGCTGAATTAGACATGCATAATTACATGTGCTTTCCACGTAGTCCACGCCAATATAATAATACTTTAGGTACGTATATATAATTTTACAGAAACTGATAAATTATGAAAGTTTGGCCCAATTTTTAAACAGTTTTGTTCTGATGTTATAACAATTGATGTTATGATTTCAAAATAATATAGTTTGCGATGAATACTTTACGGCGTGATTACATATGATGTGAAACGAACCTCAGTTATAACTTATTACTGTAATTATTTTTTCTACACAATTGAGGGTAAACGAGCAATCGGAGCCTTTGCACGACTACCGACGCCTATGAACATTCACATACTTACTACTTCGATGCGTTTCCCCACCGGCTACTCACAAACCGCGATACTAAAGATGTCACTTTACGGCGGTATTATGTGAGCGAGAGGTACCTCCCCGGTCGTGCCAGCCGAATTCCGTTGCATAGGAGGATGTAGCCATGCACTATTGACGAACTACCTCCTACACTTACATGGCAATACATCCTCCTATGCAGCATGGCACTACCTCTTCCTATATTGTGTACATTTTATTGAAATATGGCTACGGACTAAAAACTCTGTGTAACACAATATATGGTCGTGAATTTGGCAGGTACTGGTAGATAAATCTGCAAGAATAAACAAACTATTTGATATTAATTGCCGCAATACCACAGGTTCCCAGAATATTGGAGTTTCGACCTGGTGGGATTAGGATTTGGGACTTCCTTGCTCTAGCCCGATCAACAAACCCGAACCAAACCAACGGAACTGATGAACCTACCAGATTTGAACGAGAGTTCCACACCTATCGCTTTCCTGAATCATTCAAGAAGAGCTTAACACAATACAATATATGTATGTTAACACAATACAATATATGTTAACACAATACAATATATGTATGTTAACACAATACAATATATGTATGTTAACACAATACAATATATGTATGTTAACACAATACAATATATGTATGTTAACGAACACCGATCCGTCTGTGTTACAGTTGAACTCGCTTGATGATGTTAGTATTGAGATAGATTTCGCGACGGACGCCCGGGGCCAGATAACAGCAATGGATTAATAAAAATGACCATTACGATAAAGACACTATGTAAGTGTGTGTATGGTATTGCGGATAACTGTGAGCGTTGTGGGTCACATACCACCATCTATCCCAACTGCTCGTTTGCCTCGTATACAATAATAAAGTACACAAATTAATTGAGGTACCAGCGTTCGATTTTTTTTTTAAATGCTAAGCTAGGTATACCCTAAGGTTTAACTTTCAATGTCTATATTAGTTTCAGGAAGCAAATATCAGAATTTCCAAAGCATTGCGCGATTCTATCAATCTAGGTGAGTGACCGTAGAACCATGTTAGTGGTTTCAAATCTAACCTTATGAAGCTTAGGCGATATTTATTTAGCATCATCGCGTTTGCATACTGACTTATAAAGAGCTCTATTTCTTATAAAGAGCT
>JAFELO010000312.1:417273-452237 GCA_017140195.1 Eumaeus atala
ATCTAACCTTATGAAGCTTAGGCGATATTTATCTTATAAAGAGCTCTACTTCTTATAAAGAGCTCTACTTCTTCAGTACCTTTCACAGTGCTCCCTTCACCCTTTATCTTAACAAAATATTCATAACATATATAAGGACTGATTCATAATCACCTTTGTTATACTCAGGTTATATGCATGGGTAGACATTGACATGTGGCATAAAACTTGTAAAACATATCCGACTATATTATATAGTCATTGATCGTGTATTGATTCTAATATACGATAAGTTGCATACGAAATATTTGTGTTATTCATATCGAGGGCCACATGCAGTGCATAGATCGCGACCTCTCACTTTCTCCATTTCAATAAAGTACTGTTTTGTTTTTCAATGAAAAGGATACCATATGTGATATACCATTTTGCGTTTTCGCTATAAATTTGGTTTGTAATAAAGCATCACGTGTACAAGTATACTTTTCACCTCAAGATGGGAAGCACCAACGCACGTTTAGACCTGTTGCATCACAACATCTAGTGACAGTAGCGCAAAATGCATGCCGTGATTAGTTTAGCCAAAAAATAATTATCTCGTATGTAGCAACCATCTCATAGTAGATTTCTTCCTTACACTCTACTGCAAATAAAGTCGTAAGGAAATCAAAACAAGGTTATCATTGCACCTCATTCATGTAAATTGATTGTGCCTGGATGCATTGATTGTTTAATCATATTCAAAGTAAAACTACATTTTTGCTGCAAATAAGTAAGTGTACTAATGAAAGCTGTTATGTACGTGCCTACTTCAAAACAAATGTTGCACGCGGGACGAGTAATGTACCGCAGACGTTGGATCGACACGCATAAATTTAAAGTTTAAAGAATACGTACTTGACTACGTGGTTGTCTGGAAGAGACCGCTTGGAGCGGTGTTAGCGCCTTATTGTACATGTTGCTAATTAATAAGATCATTTTTTTTGTAATATTATTTGATAATAACTAAAATGTTTTAGTTATTTATTATTTACTTTTTTACTCAGCTCTCCAGATGCAGAAAAAAATAATAAGAACATACCTTTTGCGCCGGTTCCCTAATGGAGTGGACAGAGAGCAGCGTAGTGAAACGTACATACTGTTAGTTTCAAAGGATGCACACATTACACATTGGAATGCATAATAAATAAAATTATAAAATCAAAATTAACTATGATCTAAGCTGTTAGAATCAAAAGCAGGCCTAGTTCACATTAGATTTGGTATGAAGATCAGAAGGAATGCACTTTCACCTGTGGTGTATCCGTAAGCGAACAAACGAGAGTCAGCATTGCTTACACCGGTGACCTACTTGAGACCGCACACTTGTTAGTAAAAGTATTATATATAAATACACACATTAAACGCGCATAATATGCTCTTGTAATGTTACAACATAGCAAACACTGTCATCATCATGCGGTGTGAGCGTACACGGTGATTTAAAAAAAAAATCCAACACCAATTAAACTTCCATATTTGAAATTCAAATTTAAATCATTCGATTATTTGTACAGCCTGAAACTCCTTAATAATTACAGAATCAAGTTAAAAATAATAATTCAAATCCGACAGTTATATAAGTACGTATATAAGTTATTCTCTTTTATTGAAGAGGGCAGGAAGTGGGCATATTTTATTCCAATTCGGCGTGTCAACGAAAAGTGCCGTCTATTTCCACCGCAACTACCCATCGTTCTATTTATAATCTGTACCTTATATTACAGTCTATTTTAGACAACTCCATTGTCGGTTACACGTATACTTTTAATAGCCGGTTTAGGTGGTCGACTCTTTTGGGGAGACATCGTAAAAACACATGATTAACATATTGATGTCGTTCTATATTTGGATACGTTAAAGTTTAAAAAAATTGCGGTGTACGTCTCGTTTGCTTAAAATAAAGGAAGTCTTAGTGATAGATACACGGGGGGAATAATGGATTTTATTTAAACAGTAGCCGATTTTATTTATGTCGGCTTCCGTACCTGAAATAGACATCACCTATAGAATTATTGTGAAACAGCGTACAAAAATGTGTCTTCGACATTTTTATATGGATAGATGGATTTATACGGCACATCTCGTCTCAAATGCGGGTCATCCTATACTATAAGACAATAAAGTCTTCGCTAGTCCCATGTCATGGCATTTGCAATAGCATTGCCCTCAGTATTAAGGTCCTACCGATAAAAGGATAAATGGTTGGACTTGTTAACAAATTATATAATGTTATAACATTCTGCATGCTTACGACTCTACAGAGATTACCGAAATTTGGTCAGGAGATATTTCTATTATTATAACATTCGCAACGCCCGCGGATTCACCCGCACCTTCAGCACCCATGGTCGTACCGAGATGGTATACAACCTACAACCTTATAGTCTCTGATAAATTTGCTACCTAACACCGAAAAATATTTTCAAATCCAGAACCGCGTGTCCAACCAAACAGACAAACAAACTCTTCGTCTTTATATTATTACTACATATATATTCTGAAAAATACTGCGGACACTTACATTCGAGTGGATGTATTTTACTATCCTTTCCATGACATATTGGAGAACTTTGCATCGAATCGACAATTTTAAACGGCAGTAAATTTTGGATACCAATAAACATCTCTAAAGGTGAATAAGAAAGTAGCGAGTAGTTGTGCTTGATTAAAATGGCACACGTCATATATAATTTAGCGTCGTTACTCGACGGCGACCTACTTGACGGCTAATTGTTCCAACCGATAAGCGTTGACTATTGTACGTTGAATCGCGAGCATGTACCGCTTATTACAAAACACGTTAGGTTCAATCGATAATTCATTATTCATTTTGGTTATTGATCGGAAACCTTTGA
The DNA here is from genome assembly GCA_017140195.1 of Eumaeus atala. Taxonomy (NCBI): domain Eukaryota; kingdom Metazoa; phylum Arthropoda; class Insecta; order Lepidoptera; family Lycaenidae; genus Eumaeus; species Eumaeus atala. The sequence continues at coordinate 420,150 of JAFELO010000312.1, forward strand.
CCGCCAAGAAACCATAATGGTTTCGATAGTGGACTGACGGTGTGGAAAAACAAAGTATAAATGTAATAAATATGAACAGGCGGATTGACTTACGGTCCACCGTAACCATGGTTGCCGTGAGGCTTCTGAAACGTCGGACTAGTTAAATAATTATATAAACCGCGATGGAATCCGTAAAAGAAGTTTTATTGTAGTGAGGAAACATTCGCGTAAACTTAGGAAATCAATTTATGCCAAATGTTTTTTGTTAGAAAATGAAAAATAGTTATTGTAATGTATGTATTAAAATGAAGTAAGAAGATGATAAAAGGAACAGAATCGCTGTGATTGAATTACACAAAGTAGGTATAGCGCCAAATGCAATGTTTAAAACTCTCCGTACTTGACTCCTGTTATGACACAGTGGTTATTTCCTAACTAATAAATTAAAGATGAATAGGATGGTAAAACCGAAACACTACTGAGGAAGGGGAAGGGTCACAGAAAAAAATTCTTTACGGATAAGATTTCTTTTATAATTGTGCAACATTTTAACAAAGAAAATTACCGTATTTATGCTCAAAGCTCCAAGGAAGCCTAACAATTAGTCGACAGAGTGCAACATGGGGATTATCAGACTTAGTAATGGTTTGGTGGGGTGTCAGCCAAGGAGGAATGACTGAGCCATATTTTTGTGAGGTGGTGTAAAAATGTTCTCTTGGTGCAGGTACCAAGATAGTATTTTCGAGAAGGTAGTTTAGCTCCTTAATAACACCATGTTCCATAACCGAGTATGGCAACTCGGTTATGGAACATGGTGCAAGCAAGACTCGTGACCAGATCATAAAGCTCGATCCACCCAATCTTGATTAAAACGAACGTTCTGGACCGGAGCTGAAGGGTAGCCTTCGCCTAGTCCCGACTTAATCTGTTGGATTACGGTTAATGGTCAATTCTAGAGAGTACAGCTTGCTCTAAACGCCGTGATAATTTGGAGTACCCAAAACAATCTATACTATTAGCTGTGAAGAATTTTGGATGATCATGGAAAAAGTGCGTGCTTCTATTGATAACTGGCCTCAACGTTTAAAGGACTGTGTTGCTGTAATGGAGACCATTTCGAATAAACTTTTATATTTCGAATTGTTTTATATTTGTGTATTAACCTAACACACTGTAAAGGTAATAAATGTTACATGCAATTAAAAAAAAAATTTTTTTCTTTGTTACAACATTTATGGCAAGAATAGCTTATCGTAAACACATAATATGTAGTTTTCTACTTAGTACTTTTACAAACCAAATGAATTCATATTGGCACAACACAACATCGTGTTGATTCTAGTGAACGAATTCGAACATCGATGTCAACAGCATTAACCGGCAATGAATACCGCCGTATCGTCAATAGTTCCATATAATAGTCGATATAAACTAATCTATATTTAACGTGTTTAGACAAAACGGGTAAGCGATATCGTAAAACATCTGCTCTATCGTATCCGACCAACTGTTGATTTCAGCTGAAAATACTTCAACTCACATTAGTAAGGGTTGGCGTTGAAAGCATTAACTTAAGCGCCAATAAATAACCGCCGCAACTCACGACGTATACGCCACTCACTTTTGTTCATGTGGATCTTATTACGCAGTACCACCTAATGTTACTCTAGTTCTTTATATTTGCCGAAGCGACACATATGAGCTGAATATTTTACAAACCACCAAGCCCCCAGCACCCAGCGCTTACACAACAAACATAAATGTGGACTCAAAGGGATAGATATAATATAGTTTCAGTAAAGTCAACATAAAACGCGTTCATCTACTTCGAAAGAGAAAGCATATCTGTTATGTTATCGGTCTCTCTTTTTTCATTCATTTCTCCCTGCGCAATGCGCTTGCGGCATTAGATTGACAAAGATAGTTACGCATTCTCACCTTCTTTCTCTGTTGGCCAACACGGTCACTAGCAGTCATAGGCCTAAGTATAACTTGCGTTATCTATCTATATTATCTTTGTGCTCAGAGGACGTTCTCTAGCTGGAGTGACTACATACGTAAAGTGGATGGCTAAAGTCCGAGCTCAGTGGAGACTGGCGTGCTCTTGGGGATTCTTATACCCAGAAAGAGACGAATACAGGCCGATAATCTCTATGCGAAGACATATATGCAATTAACATATCTCTATCAATGCGTAATAAGCCGGAGCGACTCCCCTAGTCTATATCTGTCTACCTCGGGCTGTTGTAAGATTGTAGGACTAACTGGCGAAATAACGAAAGTAATGTGACTTAATCTATCAAATTACTAAATAAAGCTTATCGGAATGTTAAAGAACTAAAATATGTTAGATTGTTATATCTGATGGGATGTCAAATCTTTATAAATATCGACAACTAGAAAAGATAATATTTATCTATTAACCGATTCATATATATTCCTTGCGACGATCTACCTTTTATTAAGACCTCTACACAAGTTGGAGTATAATAAAGAGCAATCAAGTCGTTGATAACATAATTGAAATAAAGGCGAATCTCCTTATGCAAATAAATATATCAAGATGGCGACCGGCAGTCGCACTTAACGATACCCTCAAGTGAACAGAATTGAAATCACATTTCCTGTGGGCACATATTTATCGAGCTAGAGGATATAAAACTTTTGTTATTGGTTTACATTTCTATGTTGTAACTAGTGTTTTGCCTTGGCCTCTCCGTGTCTAAATTGTTGCCTTAACAAATTACTTTAAACCTAATGTAAGTGAGTATATTCACAGTATAAACGGAATGATCGTAACATCCGGACCGTGCAGTCGAGGTGCACAGTCGTTGTTCCTTTTATTTGCCTTTTACTGCTTGTGTCACTTTATTCTTCTCTTGCGAGTTACGAGATATTGTCTTGTGGATAGGATCGTCGATTTAAATGCTGTAAATTTAAATCGAGGACCCTATCCCATCCTGTATAATATGGATAGACATGGAAGAACACAAGCAAATAAAGGTGGAAACATTTTTGTTTAGTTTTTTTTCAGCAAAGTACACACACATTAGTACATCGAATACAAAGAACAGGGACATAAATAACTTAGTACCTGTCATGTTACACAAAAAATAATAAACAATTACAATATAATCTTTGCACCTAAGTTTATCTCGGTTACCATAGAGATCGCTACCTTGCGAAGCATTACAGAGGAAATCAATGAACTGTACATTTAAATCCACGACCCTACCCGCAAGACAATATTCGCAAGAGAAGAATAAAGAGGCAAGTAGTAAAAGGCAAATAAAAAGAACAACGACTGTGCACCTCGACCGCGATCCGGATATTACGATCATTCCGTTTATACTCTGTCGTATTACACTGAAATATTTTACAAATTTTATATAGTTTGGCTTAATATATGTATGTCGTTGAGTCACCGGATCTACTCACTGGCTACGTCTAAAAGCAACTATTATGTTGGGTTTTATAGGTAAATACTATGAAAGATTTTGCATCTGCACCGTACCGTAGCCGGTCGCTAGATAACAGATGTAAATATTTAATAGTGACAGACGCCGATGGATATGGAGGTGATGATGCTGGACGCTGCTAAATTGACTGAGCAACATTTTAAATACTTAGCCAGCTATACCATTATGTTAGTATTTGTCTAAATCAGCTGATATGTGTAAACATTCTCAAAACAACGAATTAGTTTTCAATAAGAGGAACTTGATGCTGACCGATAATGATACACAATCCACATGACTGGATCAACTTAAATTACTCGCTTAATACAGTCTCAGCTGTCACCTGTACAATGTAAGCGATGAGTATTCAAGATTGTTGAGGTGCTCAGGTACATAGCTGAAGGATTCCCGCATCACAGCCATAATCTCCGGGATTCCAATACATTTAGAATTCTATTGAAAGGCAAGTATTTGTTAGATTTCATCTGCACAACGAATGATGGATGCTATCTGTTTCATTTCATTGATTTTTTATTTGTATAAATCTTATATACACGCTTAATTTTTAACTGCTCAGCTGCTTCCATTATTATTTTGCCATAGTTCCATTATTAGAAGTTTTATTGTAATGAGTAACAATCGCGTGAACTTACGACATCCTTATCCAAACTGAAGTTGTTAGCGTTTCTTTTTTTATATTTTTTACAAATTCAGTGTGAAGTTTAACAACTGGAGTGATACATAAATCCGTTGCTCTTATATATTAACTAGTATCAATATACAGTTGGCAGGGGGAGTAATCGCTCCACCCCTTCTACTCTAATACTCTTCACTGGTAGTGGTCAGGCATCCGAATCTTAAGAGTAAATATTAAGGTAAACACTGCTTTTGGTCGTGATAATGAATTAAATGATTTAAAAAGGAAAATTATTAATTTAAAGATTGAAAAAAATAATGAACTTGTGTATTGATATATCTCTTATAATTTAAAAAGTGTTTTATTAAATCATCATTATCGTCTTCCTTAATTACAACCCCCTTCGGAATATGTAACTCTTCCTAAATCGCCAAGTCCACATCCAGCACTGATCGTCTGCTGGATTAATTCATTTCCTAAATTGTAATTTAATAACACAATCTTTCCGCAGTCATTTACTTAATACCCGGCCTAAGAAATCTTAATTTTGATCTAGAATATTGTTTACATTAAGTAAATAAATATGGTGAATAGACGGAAATTTATCGGTAAGAAAGCTCATCGCTGGCTTTAAATATTAGATTATACTTTGCGACGAACATTACGCCAATATAATCGCAACAAACGATAAAAGTATTTAAAACGTTTTCAACCCCGAGATTCTAAGCATGGTGACATGAAATTTTATTTTGATCATTTTGAATATTTAACCGAGTATAAAATGAAAGTGTTTTAAGCAACGTATAAAATCGTAACAGATAGCGTTGGCTGAAGTAACAGCTAAATGAATTGTGATAGATCACGTGTATTTTGTGTGTTTCATCACGTAATACGTGATAAGCACTGAGTAGCTCATGTGGAGTAATATGACTCTAACTGGCAGGACATTTAACATGTGATAATAACAAAACACATACTCATCTGTATTATGTTAAAACACAGTAGAGGTATTATTGGTCAGCCGGTGGTAAGTTTGAATAAGTTTGTGTATATAATCCTGTTGTCGTCCATTGCGGGTAATATGAACCTGTTTTATTTTGTTTGTATTATAAAAGACAATATAACTCTCATTTCTATAGGTTATTCCACAATGCTGTATGTGTAAATAGCAGACTAACGCTTATGTTATAAAAATCCATTTTGTATTTAAAAAAAAAAGATCGTTAAACTGGTCGGGAATAGTTGGGGGACCCTCTTTAAACGTTTTCTTATGTTTTCTTCCTTTCACTTGACTTATCTCCATAAAGACTCCAACTACTTTTGTACACGCTTTTGGATACTTTAATAATAATAACCGGGTGGAAAGCTAACCCGAAATGACGAAGTGGTAAGCGGCCGTGCTCTTTTAACTCAAGCTGTAACTCGTAGCGCCAATACACGTACACTACGGAATCTTAACCACGACCGATCGTTGAAATTCCATGCGTTTCTCCACGAAATATTAAAGTATTAACTAGGCTCAATATCATTTATATGCAATATAATATATCATTTATATGCATATCATGTAAAATTCGCCATCGATTTAGATTTTCAGTGTTGTCAAGCAAATAGTATATTATATAATAGCGATGAGATTTTTAAGAAGAAACGAGTATAATATATTAACGACATCCTCCTATGCGACGTAATTGGGCCGGCACGACCGGGGCGGTACCTCTCGCTCACTTGATGCCGCCGTAAAGTGACTCTTATGGTGTCGCGTTTCGTGCGGTTTGTGAGTGGCCGGTGGGCGGCGGTACGCGTTGAAAGGCTCCGATTACTCGTTTGTCCCTCTATGCTACAAAAAAGTCAAAACAAACAATTTTGAATCACGGTCATGGCTGTTGCTCACTCACCACTAGTAACTGCGTACGTTAAGCGAGCGACCTGACGAAATCACCGAAGGGCGTGCTTTATTGAAGTGTAACACATACACGTAAGGTCGTAATCTCAACATACTCCAAAGTGGCTCGAAGTATTGGTCAAGATACCGACCCTTTCAACAGATTAGAAGTACTGTATTCTGTGACTACCTTCAACACGTTAACAGTAAATTTTATGTTTCTATAGCTTATGGGGGCAAAGCAGCAGAGTATTTGTTAAATAGCTATTTGCATGTAGGTAACTAGTAACACTCGACAACCAAAGATGATTCCTCTCAATAAAACACATCCCGTTGGCTCAACAGGGTTCCCTCGCTAAACGCGACGTCGTAGCCACGTATCGTATGAGCCAGCAGACGTACCTTTTTTACAGCCCTATACTGACGGAAGTGCCCAGTGCTACTTCATGGGTTGCGTGTCCTATACACATCGAGTGACGGTACAGGTGAGATTGTGGTCGATAGGGGGACCTCTTTTCTCGCGGATGGGAAGGATGTATTCCGATAGTCATTTCAGATTAATTAAAGGAACTATTATTATCTTGACTGTGGGGACCAGGTCCGCTTTCTTCTATTTCTTAATCTTTGGAACACTTTACTTTAGGGTCCAAGCCGAGAGTTCATGCAGGGTCCTCACGTCATGTTTACCACAAGACAGGCATAAACACCACCTGAGAACACGAGGTGTTACGAAAGCTAAAGGCTCGCTCCCGGTCTACTAGTGTGATTCGGCTGCAATGCAGTAGGTACTTATACATTTTTTTGTAAATATACAGCAATAGCACACACACAAAAATAACTCATACCCACCACAAATTAAAGTCGAAAGTTCCAAATGTTCAAATAATCCGGCTTGTGAGACTTGCTCTACGGCTGCAAACGTTGGATCACATAATTACTTGGCAATACATAGGCACATAAACGTAGCCCTGTGTAAAACTTACTTAAATAATATTGTACAATTAATATAAACTACACTACACTAAATACATTATTCATCTCTTTTGGAATAACAATAAAGTTAACATACAAAAATGTACGAAACATAAATAAGTATTTACGCCATTCTTTAAAAACCGAGAAATTTTATTATATTGTTTTGGGTACGGGGGCATAAAATAATAAATATATCTTCTTACTTTGTAGGTCAACGTAATGGCTAATTAAAGTTATAATATTCATCTTTGTCAATTTCTTTTGAATATACTATAAGAGTAATAAAATATATTATACTATAAGATATATAAATATACTACAAGAGTATCTAATAAGAGTAATAAAGCTAATATTGTGATGCATATTCTGTAACGAAACACGTAAAATAAAGATTATATAACATCTTAGTAAAACTATGACTGCCTTAATTGGTTAGTGGCTACATAAAGGTATAATTAAGAATTTATAGGATTTATATTCAATTTATAGGATGATCTAAGGCGGATGGCCCAACGCATATACAATTATAGATAGCCTCTGCATATGAATGTTTATGGGAGTCGGTGGTAATAAAAAATCACCGACTGTTCGTTTGCCCAGTTATTTGCATCGTTTTGAGCAAATTTTGCTTGAAGGTCTAAAAGGGACCACATATATGTGGGCGATGTACGACAGTAAATAAATACTATTATGCAGTCGTAATCTAGTTGAAGACGTGAATCTGGAATATCAGGACAAGGCCAATCTCAGGGCTCAGCGTGCAATCTTCTCCATACCGATCTCATTAGTCGCGTCAACTAATGGCTTTAAAATCTTTGTACGATCCAAAATTAAAAATAAACACTTCACGCTTTTAATACCTTCGTTTATATTGATAATGAAATCTTAATAAGTGAATTGCAACAAAGTGAAACACGCACAATTGATTTGATAGTTTACAGGTATAAAATACTGGTGACATTAAAGTAATACGCATATACGCGAAATACTTATCATATCTACAAAAAAAAACTATATGGCGATCCAGAGGACGGCCACTCTTATTCTCAAATGGCGATCCGCCACGACTTCGTCCGTTAACACAAATTATACACCTTCCTTCGGGATCACTCTATACATGGGTAGAAACAGTGTTAAAAGTTTTGAGACATTGACTACACGTCTTGATGTTTTTGTGAATTAATGTTCGGAGGCCAATATTGCATTATGAAATGCCAGGCATTTTTTTTTTGATAATTTTATGGACGATTTAAAGGTAAAATAAATTAAAAGGTAATCTTTAATATACTAACAAAATATATTTGATGTTATATTGTGTGAATCTGTAGTTGAAAATCCTTTAACATTTAAGAGCAAGTATAAATTTCCTAATCAGGACACTAATTAGTCATATCATTTTAATCTTCGAAATAAATTAGTGCTTAGCAAAATTATCCAACATTAGTTTCAACGTTAATTATTCATTCAACTCGAAGCATTTGACCTAAAGTTGTTATCAACAAGAAAGTAGGTTAGTTTTGACAGTTGGCAGTATGAAACAATGGAGTATTAATCAACAACATACTGAATATTTGAGTTTTGAGCTAAAATTTATTATCTCAATGCAGTCATCCATACTCATGCATTGAATGGTGTATGCTTTGCAAACAACATTCAAGGATCTGTTTATTCAAATGTAGTTAAAGTAATAATTTGATATGACATCTAGTAGCATTAGAAAATTTCCAACCACATCTCATTAAATAGAATTTTATTTTATTAATAACATCAACATTTCATGTATATACTAAAATATGAAAATTATCATACAATTTATTGCATAGGATTTCTTCATCATTGCTTCAATATTGTGGATAGATGCAAAACATTATTGTTTGTTGTATATTATGTAAAGTATTTTGGCTTAAAGAATAACTATTTAATTATTACAAAATCTATTAATTATATATATATATTAAGTTCCTACTAGCATACAGACAATCCCTAAGAATTTTACGAAACTCCACCTGAGTCCTACACCGTAAGGGTCTTTCTGTGGGTGGGGTGGGTAATATAAAATCTAAAGGTCACTCACTTTTCACAAAATCTCAGAAACTACAAGTGCTAGGTGCATAGGGGTTCTTTCATATGTAGGTGTTTGCTAATATTGGATTTTGCTAAATTAGATCCCTGTATGTACATTTTTAAGAATGGAGTATATCTTAATACATAATTTGGTTGAATTATGTATTAATATTGTGGTGTTACTAACCTTCAGTGCAGTTTCCGCTTGATTACATAGAAATGAATAAGCGCCAAAACGCTGGTACTAGCTTAGTGTGTTCTAATTTAAATTGAAGTTTTTACCAAGTCTCTAAGACTTAATGCCATTTATTCTAGAGAGCTATTAGATCCAAAAGCGCATGCGATATTAAACTCTTTCACCGCTTAAATACTGTTTAACTTGGAACTGACCACTCAAGTATCATTAACACTTATCACAGTACTTAGTTGAGATTGTCAAGCGGGTGACTTAGGATAATAATTACGAATGAGACTAAAATAAGTATTAATCTTTAATGGAAAGTCAATATATGGTTTTATTGACGTTCAAAAAACGAGTGTAACCTAACTACTATAAAAAAAAATTGTGAAGTGATCCGGGTGGAAATCTGGTGATAATATAGGATTAGTAGCTTAAAACTAAATCTTCGCGGGTATTTTCATCTGCTTATAGTAGGGTGCCGCCGTGCACCTCGACGCTTGTTGATTCCTGATATTATGTTGACTCTGCTATTAAGGGCTGCAGCAGCGACCTGTGGTTTCACCTGCATATCCCGTATACTGGGCTCTTATTTATAGTATCGAGGTGGTAATAGCTTATAAGTAAAACCTTCTTTGGGAAGTAACCTATCAAACACCGAAAGAGTAAAATTAAACTATTCTAAGACTAGCGCATTAATTCAAACAAACAAACCCTTTAGCTCTCTGATATTAACATAGAATAGTAAGCGCGTGAAAAATATACAATGTATCTATAAAGCGGCGAGAAATTATGACTTTGTACTCTTTTCGATTTATATAAAGTTGCTAAAGTCCTCAGCAGAAACAACTTGCTGCAGTTTGCTGTGGTATCAAGTAAAATAAAATTCCATAAACTAATATTGTTGATGGAATGTACTTATGATATAAATTCATATTATAACTTGAATAAATAATACCTCTTTTATATACTACATTAAATAATGTAGTATATAAAAGAGGTATTATTTATTCAATACTAGCTATTTATGTATGTTAAGGAAGATACAGTCGGTACATCATATTTGTAACTGAAACATACTCACTATAAATTGCAGAGCATTCAGATCACTCAAAGTAAGACTTGGTCTATTATTTTCAAGTAGGTATGACTACACCAATGTTAAGATCAAAAGTACCTAGTCTTATGTCGAATTATTTACTAGAAGAGACAGAATTTTGAAGCTATTGCCCCATTTCATATAATTACCATAAATTTTAAAATGTTGTAATTGTTCTTATGATATCTTTATGCAAGTTATGATGGGCATCGCTCAAATGGTATAAGAGTCAAGGTGATTCACTTGTCCGAAATGTCAATGTGAAACTGGTTTAAACATACACTGGCAATGTTTTGCTACAAGGAAAACTTACTTAAACATATCTTTTAAAATATTTTAAATGCATATTATTGTAATAAGCAATGTGATAGGACAATAAAGAAAATACTAAATAATAATAAACTAAATAATATTAAATATGTAGATTTGCATTTCAATCTGTGGGACAGATAACAATGATATGTTACGTATTACAAGTAAGAATTAAAACTTAAAACAATCGATGAGAAAGCTATTGCAACTTATGACAGTAACTATGTAATAAAATGTCATATCATATTATTATCCATGTAGTAAAAAAATTACAATATCATACTTTTTTTTGTGTGGTGTAGATGTGTACAATAAAGGAAGATAAATTATGTATAATGTAGTACTTGAATCCTGATAAGAAACTAGCTACAGTACTTATCTCTGTGCGAAATAAATAAGCTTTGTCTTCTTGCATTGGAATACACATTATTTAAAGAACAAATGCTTCCACCTATTTATCTTCATTATCTTCATTATAATTCATATTTATCTTATAGTTTCTTATATAACTCAATAAATTTTACAGATAATACTATATATTGGATAGCACAGTGGTTGCAAAGCAGTTGAAGCCACTCTGGCCTTATGGTATCAAATAGTTGGTATAGATTCTCTTACATGAAACCTTCTTAAGGTAGCAGCTACACTGTCGAGTTTGGTGCAGTTTATGAGTTTATGATTGCCTACTGGAGAGGACAAGTAGAGGTCAAAACATCTGCATAACAATAATTATGGTTATGTTAGTGGGCATTGGTGTTTATCATTCCTCATTTTAGATAAACTCAATAGTTTAACACACTCATCCATTCCTGTTTTCCACTTGTATGTATATGAAGAATAGTTTCGTATTGTAAGTCCTAAGAAAATGCTACTTTAATCTGTCTGTTACGGAGAAAGTTCAGTAATGCGTCCATAGTAAAATATAAGTACATATCAAAGACATTTCCTAATTAATTTAAAATTCAATTTTAACACCTAACAAATGCTTGTTTAGCAACAAAGACAATTTAACTTTACCAACAGCTAAATAAAGACATTTAAATAATTTTGCAGAAATTCTAAAAGTTATTTTGATGAAATTTCAGATTACTATTACTGTACTATTACTATTATTGTGTGTAAAAAGTTGTGGACATTACAATTATCATTTGACTTTCATGGTCTTAAGTAGGGACTTTAGTGGTAACCAATTAAAAATGTTTTCAACATTGCTTTTACAATTATAAAAATGAAACAAAATAAAGTTACTTTAAATCCCTTTTCAAATACACCAGTTTCTAAGGCCAAGCTTGCAGTTCCTTTCCCTTTCCGTAAAAGAACTGCAATAGCAGATTATACACACATATGTGTATATATAAGGTGTTTTTGAGTCCCTGTCTGAAGTGCTTATTGTGATCTATCATATATTTATTGTATTATCATATATCTATATTTCTGATGCATTGACTTTAGTAATAGATTTTATTGTAGAGCTATACCAATAAGCAACAAACAGTATCACTTAAGTGCAGAAGCATGCATAGCAGTACTAAATCGGTATACAAAGGGCAGTAAAAATCCAATTTTTATTTCTAATTATATTTATACGGATTATATGCCTATACCGCAGAGCTTGCAGACAAAAGTCTTCAAGCAATGCATTCTCACCGTGATGACATACGGGGCCTAAACATGGCCTCTGAATTTAAGACTGGTCTGCAAGTTTGCAGTAGCTCAATGGGCAATTGAATGTGGTATGTTGGGAGTTTCTCTGTTCGACAGAATTCGTTACGAAGTCATAGGGCAGAGAACTAAAGTATCTGATATCACACGACGAATACGCTCGCAGAAGTGGCAATGGGCTGGTCACACACTCAGAAGGCAGATGGGCCAGTAAGGTTCTGGAGTGGAAGCCACATTTAGGGAAACGTAGTGTTGGTCAACCGTTCACCAGGTGGGAAGACGACCTCCGGTCTCTCCTGTCCGGGATGGATGCGAGTACCAGGAGATCAGTCCGTCTTGGCGTTCATTGAGAGAGGCCTATGTCCAGCAGTGGACCGATAAGGGCTGATGATGATGATGATGAATGGGCCAACTATGTCTAAATATTTATTCTCAAACGCTGTGTGCTCTGTAGCAGTAATACATGGGCTCTTTAGTATAATGTGATCGATGTTTTTTGTGTCTGACAAGGGCTGTATATATATATATATATATATATATAAAAGATATATTAAAAAAAATATGGTAAAATATGGTAATAGTGACAGAATTGTACATCATGGTTTCTTACTGATTGGCACAATAGTAAGGGTGGCTGTCTATTGTTAGGAATGGTAAACAATGATGGAAGAGCTTCAAGTTCAACAGTCAAGACAGTTTAATTGATCTTCCCTATTACATGCTGCACAAGATACCATCACAAATCTTTAAGATCTACAGCTGGTATAGCACTCCCTCTCACCCACCATAATCACCAGATTGACTTGCCCCAACTCATTTCTACTCCATTCAAAATTTTGAGAGTAATTTTGTATCCAACAGGCAATACAAAATGCATTCACTGACTTCATCTCCAGACTACATTATCGTCAGTCTACTTCAACAATTACAACTGAGGGATAAAGAAACTGAAATCAAAGTAACAATCATAAAACTAAGTAGGCTAGGACTGTGATTAGATAAAGTAGAAATATAACTAACATTTCATATTTTAAAATGTTATTTTTAAATTTCAAGTGTTGATCTTATGTTTTTTATGAAAATATTCAATCAACATTAAGGATGCTGTATAAAAACGTATAATTAGTCTTCAATGTGTTATTTGTTTGAATTATAATATATAATTCTGTATCAGGGGTTAATATTAAAATGTCTGTCTCTTAGGTGAGATATACTTGATAAAGGAAAGTTAGCTAACTTGTTTTAGCATAAAAAGGTGATAGTGAACTATTGAATAATATCCAACATGCTTTAGCTTATGTTATGTAAAACGAACTGTATTGTGAAATTGTTATCTCGAAAAAAATATTATAATTGATAATTAATTACACTAGATTACTAAAATATAGATAAATTTTTCCTAGAGCACTATCTCGCTCTTGGTAATAGTGTTCGCCTTCTAGCCATCTCACTCGCTCCCTTCACTACTTGGTTTAGAGAAAGTAACAAAAGAGTAATAATACCTACATCACCAATCTTTCTATTCCTGGTTTATATCATCTGCGTGAAGCCTAAAACGCAATAGCACTTATAAATTGTTCTTAATCCATGAAAATCGCCCACTTATAGTGGCTTGTCAAATGATAATAAACAACAGTAGGATCAACCTTAACCTAAAACCTTAAGGTAACTAATGTTTATTTTCACGAATTATCAATTACGAAATTCCTCTTTACAAACCATGGTAATATATCTATAATCTTATGATAGTAATAGTTTAGTAAACAAAATACTAACCCTTTCTTCATGAGCCACCTCTGATGGCTCCAATTTGTGTAGAAATGTTATATTTAAGAAAACACTTATCCATTTTATTTACACGCATTGGCTTTCACAATAAAAATACTTAAGTTTTCACTACTTGTCACAATCAAACTATAATTCCACTTTTCGTTGCGCTAAACGCAGACGTCATTGACAAACAACCAAAGTGACGAGTTATTGCACGGGTTCACATATTCAAAGGAAACACTGGAAATTTTTGGAGCCATAGCAGCAACATATCACAATTCTTATCACTTGACGTTATTACTATAATTATATCGTCATAATCGTTTATTTATAAAAATAAAAACGTACAAAGCAAAAAACATTCAGTAGACACTCGCGACGTTGCACACTCGCAAGTTACGTGCGATTTCATTTGTACACATCCACGCACACTTACACAAGTGGTTACAGATAACAATGGCCTACTTATTATTTTGACTACATTTATTGTAAGGGTAACATTATCACACGATTTTTATACAATGGTATGTTTGGACTAAATAATGTATAAAATAAATTAAAGAACATGAATCTTTAATAATCAGTAATAAATTATTTCGTATTTATTTGTCTTCTTATATTATTGTCCTAAGTCAGTACATATATTTTCAGGATTAAGTTAACTCCGGTAATCTGGAGGTTATCAAAAATAAATATTTCTCAACATTCATAATATTATTGATGTCATTACGCGAATGTTAGTCATTACAATAAAATTACTTTTACGGATTTTATCGCGGTTTATATGATTATTTATCTAGCCCGACGTTTCAGAAGCTTCTAGTATAGTAGTATTTTTATTTATAATAATAATTGTATTCCCACTGAAACGTTCATCAAAAGAATAATTTAACAGCTATGATTCGAACTTTTATTATTTACTAGTAGTTTATTGATTGGATACCACTTCAAAAAACTTTAAAAATACAAAATGTGCAATATAATTACATACATGGTCGGCCCTCTTTTGAACATTGAGGAGAGACGAATACCGTTGACCATACATCATTTAAATGATCTAAGATTACGCGAGAATCACAGTTACACAGAATACGAAACTTTTGTGACTCCGTCTGTAGTAAGTTTTAATTGAGTTTTATAATGCGCAGGGAAAATTCGGTCCTGATAAGAGCATCTTGCCAACGTTATACCTATGAACTTAGTGCCTTAGAGCATGAAAAAATACCTAAATTAACAATCCTATTTTAACAAGTTCTTTTCCTTGACAAGTTGGATAGTAATCGAATTATGACGGTTATTTTCGGCGGCCTATGTATTTTTAATAAAAAACACTAATGAATGACTTATTCATTTTATTCATTAATTTGGTTCGAATTTATTCAGAGTTGGACGATATTAGTCCATCAGATCATCAGTGGCTGGATTAGTATACGTAGTGATGTGATCATCCAGAGACCACCACAAATGGGTTTACTTCCTCTATATGATTCTGCCTTATAGTCCAACTTAGGTACATCAAGGGCACATACTGCAATCATGATTAGGAAACGATGTAATGTGAACAAGAGGTACTTACGAAATCGCTCAGATCAATGACGATAAATGCAATGTTCCAGTTTGATCTATCAAAGTACTACCGTTTAGCATATTTAATCGTCTGGGCTGTTACTTAATTAAACATTCGTTATTCACTTGGTAACGCGGTCATCAGCTATCAACCTAGCATTAGTGTATATGTACCAGTAGTGTACATGTTTCGTATCACTTATTTTATTATAAGATTAACATCTCCTCGTTTTCTGAACACATACATATCGGCCTCAGCTAATATCGTTGACGACCAAGTTACTACCGCTTTGTGTCGTAGTTGTTCGGCTTAACACCAGCAGCAGAATTATATCTTCGGACATCGCAACAGAACTCCAAGTTCCACGCCTATCACCTTGATGTCCGTAAATCCGCAACAGTGCGGTTTAAACGTCACTTCTTACCGCGCACTGTACTGTGCTGTGGAAGCAGCTGCCTCCCTCAGTATTTCCGATACGGCTTAAAGGTCTTCAAGAAAAGAGCATACCTATTCCTTAAAGGCCGGCAACGCGCCTGTAAGACGACTAGTCTTGCAGATGTCTATGGGCAGCGGTAGGCACTACCTCGTTTGTCCCCTATCTCATAAAAAACATTAATTATATACATTTTAATGTGTTACTCTACTTGTTGTTTTGTTGTTGTTAATGATATATATGTATATGTATATATATATATATATATATATAACATAATTTTTTTTATTATATTATATAATATTTTCTGGTCTGCTATGGACTCTCATGTCTCGGTTCTTACATATTTGAGTCTTTATTAGCAAATTACTAATAGGTCTCACCCGCATAAACAAATACCTTACTTAACTTGCGCCACGGTTTCATCAGTGTAAAAACTAAAATCTAGTTTTTTAGATTTGAGTTTTTACGTTAAAAATAAAAATTTACATCCTTGACAAATCTTATCCAAATACGTTTAATAGTTTTTTTTAGTGCGTACAATATTTCCCAATTTTAATAATAGTTTGTAATAACTAGTAAGCGCATACAAAAAAAAAACAAACTTAGGACGTGTCTGATGTTTGGTATCTGGGTTTAGAAACATTAATATAATGGCATCATCTCATGGTAAGTGTAGTCATGAGTAGGTACTCATGCCTAGGGATATCCAAATAACGAGAGGACATGCAAATGTCTGCGTACGCGCTACATTGCCTGTTGATCTTACAAAACACGCAAAATGCGTCAGCATGGACGTTGATTTACGTCGGAGACTCGCCAAGTTTCGCGTACTTGCTGTCCTAGGCAGAATTAACGGAAACGGCCTGGGTGTGCGGTGCATATTTTTGGAGTCAAATTTCTTTACGCACGCACGCATGACTTGGCAAGAAAACAAAGCCAACTGAAGTTAATAGACTAGTCTGAAAAACTGTTATGGCAAATGCAATAGCATCGACAAAAATAGGTCCCTCCGAAAAAAATGAAGTTGGTAGAAATATGTAAGTTAGTGTATTACACGAAAGAACAAGAAGATATAATTTAGTTAAGACAGAATGAGAGAGTTACATTTCTTGGTTCGTAGGGGCAAAAGGTACAAGCACTCATTTAGTATGTTTTACTTCAGTCGTGTGGTAGATATAAAACACCGAATAATAAATAAACCACATTTCACATACAAATTGTACCAAAATAAAATAATCATCAAAGCACTTTTAATATAATACCGTCACTTTTTGACGTTTTAGTAAATATTCTTATGTGTAAAGTAATTATAAAATTTCATAATCAGCAGCAAACAGTTTTCCGCTCTCCTAGATATAGGCCTCTTAGTTCTTACCATGAACGTCTATAAAGAAGACTCCCAGCAAACCTGTGGTATCTCACCACCTAGTGGCCACATTTTTTCCTATATTTATAACTTTCTTATCCATAATAAAATAAAACAACGGTAATATAAATACAGTTTTATTAGAAAATGAAAACAAACTTCCTTATACTACCTAAATAAGGCACAACGTATCTAAACAAGCCGGCAAGCGGCGAATATCATGTCAGAATGCGCAACGGATGGAACGAGGCGTGTCAAGTACTGGCAACACTGCAAACGCCACGGAGGCACTGCGTACTGGTTATTAGTCGAATCAAACATGGTTTTGAATGCACGCAAGATAATCCGTTAATCCTAGATTGCTTCCAGAGCTATCCTGGGATTACTTTAGTTCTTAAATTCAAGAGTACATGTAACACAGAACGTAAATTAGGATCTCTTCAACGATGTAGTGAAAAGAGACAAAGTTACGGTGCACATTATAAAAATAAAACTCGTAGAAGACAGCACACTACTATCAAAATTTTACACATCCGTAATGTTTACTGAAGAGGGTATCAATAGATGATTGTTTTGGACATCTGTAGAACCATACTCATTGAAGTTATTCTCTAGTACGAGAACCTTGTATAGATTTACAATTTCCCAGTGTTATCTTCGAGTATATAGGACTCAAGTGGTGGCGGTGGCTCTATGTATATGAAATAAAGATTTTGTCATGAGAACCAGTATTCCTAGGAGAATACAGTGTTCTTAGAACAAATAATATGTGTTATTTATATAATTTTACATAACATTTTAATGAGGCTCGCGACGCGTCAGTGTTGCCATGTAAATGGGACCGAGCTTAAAATTATAAATACTGCAGCGCATTTAAATTTGTACACATTGATCTAAATATAAGCTTAAATGAACATCGATAGTCAAAAATTTAAGTCAGTGATAAGCGTGACATTCCCCTCAACAGTTTATACATGGAAATGTCACACGTGTGTTCTTGGAGGAAACTTCGGTATGGAACTTTTTGTCGAGCACTTGTTTGTACAACATCAAAGTCCCGCTAATGAAATATTTAATAAGCATTGAGTGCAGTAATTGTCCTTTAGTACATACATATAACATGGAATGAGAAAAAAATGTTAGTGATATTAGTGTAGGCTATAAGAAGTGTTAAGATATGTAGTCGGAAAAGGTATTGATACTAAACATAGGTACAAGTATTTAATTAGTATTTTACAATAGTTTACAAGCACTAATACAACGTTGTGAAGTGCCGCCAATCAATGTATTAAACTAAAACGGTAATGTTTGTGTTGTGCGCATAATTTTACATATCATACACTGAATTTAATATAAATACTTTTATTCAAATCTTACGTCTAAAGCAAAAATATATTACATAATGTCTAATGAATGCTATCTTAATCAAATGCAAAGACACTCTCAACATTTAATAAATAACACTGCGAATCGTTTTGGAACTACTCGCTAAATTTGTATATATTGCTTTTATTCTTCATAGCTTCATTTATATGTTTTTGTACCAAATTTTTGAAATGAAAAAAAAAAAGAAAATTAGAAACAACGAAACAGAGAGCGTAATTTTTTTGATTATAGCCGAGGCTGAAATTGTATTTCTTTTCAGGAATGAAAAGTTAATTACACACCTCTTTCTCAAGACCATATCAAAATTTTTAAGTAAAAATTTTGTATGTCGATAAATAGCATATTTATAGTAAATGTTACACTATTTCTCTTTCCGTTTTAATAGATGACAAAATTTGTGATTACTTATCTTTTTATTAAAATCTTTAATGTTCATTTAAAATAAAAAGGATTAAAACTTTCTTCTCTTCTTAGTAAATGATATAAAACATGATGATATTTTAATTCTTCTAGCATTTAAAAAAAACGCAATGAGTGCAAATTTTACTATAACATTACTATTATTAATATTACAACTACAGTTAAAAGACGAATATAAAATGTCTTGTAAAAAATTCCAAATATATGTCACTTACTGCGGCGACACAGCAAAAGTCATCATACCGTATACACGTTACATTTACAAAGAGAAAGACAGAATTTCTAAACATTTCGACAATAAATATCCACTGGTCGAAAAAACTTATCACATGGGCTCTTCGAATTAATCTAAATATAAAATAACAGCAAATATAAAATGTCACAAGTTCGTCAAGAGCCCGCTCCCGCTTGCTCACTTACACTCGCCAACAGTCTCAAGAGGTACTGGAGTATTCAGGCGTTTAAATTTAGAAGAGAAAGGCTTAAACAATTTAGTCGAGTGGGTGAGTGTTCAGTCGTTTGTTAACACTAGATTTGGTGGCCCCCACTACGTGCCAAATATGTTGGCACAGCAGGCGCTGGGTCAGTAGTGGTCCACGTCTGCGGAGGGCGCCACTGAGTACACGGACGGCGGTCTGGAAACATTCACATTTATTAATACTCAGTGTGCTGAGTGGTCAACAGAACATGTGTTGCTCACATAACATAGGAGCATTCATGTACAAGCCGGTGGCCCATTGGTGGCTATGCAAATGCGCCAGAAATCAATAATAAACTATGACCGCTTCTATGTTATCTCTTCGAGTTTCCTACAGGAAAAAAATCTTTCAAATTTTTTTAACGAATAAATTTTAAAACGAATATACCGATTTCTTCAACTATTATTTTACTATTATATGGAAGGATCACCGAGGGAAGTTCTCGAAATAATTCGTTATCCAAGAGGAGAATAACAATAAAAGTACCTGAGCGCGCGGCGGGGCGCGGGCAGGCGCGAGGGGCGCGGCAGGGAGGAGCGCTCCCCCGTGTTCGGGCGCGGCTGCTCAGTTTGTACTGAAAAATTCACATACATTCCTCATAAATTGACGTAGGTATGAGATACGGCTATTGCAATTTCAAGCAGCATTCAAGCCGAATTAGGCCGACATGAACGGGGAGGATGTCCATTATCCTGTGTCTCGTGAGAGTACAATGGTTCGATACGAGTATGTCCCTCATATAGGGTGATGTGACTGCTCACATGTAATAAAAAATAGTAATAGTACTCTGAGTTACGACTTCGGCAACCTTATTAAACCGCAGTGTATGTGTAAACACTATTGTTTCCACCCGTTCCGCTATTCCCATGGGACGATAGTGTTACACAAGCGGTGAGAATTCATCGGAACCGTAGACTCCGAGACACGGGAATGTAGAACCGCCATCTTCCTCATCCAGACTGGTGTTAAAAATTGAAATATTCCAAGAACACATTTTAGGTCGACTCTGGATGTCAACGCCGAACCTCACTGTCTGCAACGAAATATGCGGAATGCGAACCACGAGGCGGTCGAACTAGTACGGATAAGCGTAACAAACCTGGCGGCGGCCGTTGTGTCGGGACTGAAGTCGGCCGCGATATTCTCAGCTGGGTGGCGCCCGCGATGGAGTACGGTCGAGTTGCCGATGGCTACAATTTAATTGATTGCATATTGTCAACCGATTATATATCATTTGTGAAATTCTAAACAAATTTCTAAGGCGTATAAGCGGCCTTAGAAATACGTTTTTTCGGCCGTGCAAAGCAACGGGTGATTAGCACGGAGATAATATAGACAGAGAAAGGAATGGCATTTAAAAGTGGAAAGAGGAAGCAAGTGCTGTTTTCTATCTGTCTCTTTTTTCATTCATTTGACTCCGCGCAATACACATGCCAAATTAGATAGATAAAGATAGCAATGCATTATCATCTTCCTTCTCTATTAACCAACAGGCACACTCGCAGTCATAGGTATGCCTAAGGCTTCCCTACTCTCTCTCTATATTATTGGTGTATTGCTGAGCCGAGTAGGCGCAGTTGTCCATGTTGGATAGATCATTTTGGGAGCTTGATAGCTTACACGGCTAGTTGCCTTCGAATTTTAAGACCAAAGAAAGCATGTGTAACACGGGTCAAACGCATTTCCCGAATGGTCAAATGGATCTATGGATTTCTTGGTGTTAAAGCGTCACCACACAATATTCCAATAGCATTTAGCATTTGTCACCACGTCGTGTTGAACCCTCACACGCTTTTTGCTTAAACATTCGGGCCCATCGCTGACTTCAACGTATGTTACGACAGTGCCGCGGACCGATAACGGGCTAATGATGTTGATAATGATAATAGGAGATGCTAGAATATTAATGATGTTGATAATGATAATATTAGATGCTAGAATATTAATGATGGTGATAATGATAATATGAGATGCTAGAATATTAAAGATGTTGATAATGATAACAAGAGATGCTAGAATATTAATGAATGTATTACTGTTTAAAAATGTACTTGTTTGTTATTGTAGAATATAGTTTGTAGTGCTTTCGGTTATGGACAGCATTTGGTGATTGGGTGACATGATGTCAATACAATTTTTAGTGTAGGGGGACAAACGAGAAATCGGAGTCTTACAACGACGACCAACTATTATCATGCCGATGCGTTGCCTGTCTTCCTCCCCCCCAATGGGCCACCGGCTACTTACAAACCGGCACGAAACACGACATCGTAGGTATCTCTTTACGGCGGTATCAAGCGAGCGAGAGTTACAAGCCCGGTCGTGCCAGCCCAATTCCGTTGCATAGTTGGTTGTAGTGTCATGCATCATGCATGGCACTACCTCTTTCTAAGTAGATTTAAAACACCTAAGTTAGGTCATAAGCACATTTCTGTACAAAAACGACAGTACCATAGAAGACCACGTTTGGAAATGGAACACCGATTCCTTCCAAGGATGATCCGTGAGGCTATTGAAATTAAAAAACATCCAAACTTCAATAGAGAATACGGCTGGGTTCTTCCCTCTGCTTGGGATCCAGTGGTGAACATAATCAAATCAAAAAGTAAACTTAACGCCTCAAGACAGCAACATATAATAAGTACTGATTGCGTTAATCGGAACAACTAAAATTATAATTCTTCGGGTACTCTTAAAAACTTGATACATCAGAACATCTGTCATCTTAGTCCACCCGTGACCATGGTTGCTGTAAAGCTTCTGAAACGTCGGGCTACATAAATAATTTAATAAACATCGATAAAATCCGTAAAAGTAGTTTTATTGTAAGACCACGTTTTTAATATTTACCACGATGAACTAGGAAGATGCAACGAATGCTTTAGTATCTTTATGACAAGTGAGATCCATTCAAAGGTGTGTGTTTATGAAATGGACAATCATGCAATATTCTGATATTCTAGTGATTAAAAAAATATTTTGTGTCAGTATGGGACGAGTACTTAGCTATCAATCGATCTTAAAGTCAGTATCAGTCAGAAAAATCCGGTGTCAAAATGTTTGACAAAAATTTGCACTGATATCTTTGTGCAATTTAAAGAAACAAGCTAAATTTTAATTTGGTTAATGACCGATTAAATTTCTTAGCGACAGCAACGCGTCAACTACTACACAACTAAATACTTGGCCCATACAATGTCTAAATTTTAAAACATCTCGTCACGGCTTTAAATGGCTTTTTTTAAATTTATTAGAGTGCTGGTGAGGGTGATGGTAACTTACGGGCGTCGGCAGCTGCGAGCGCTGTGACACGGGCAAGCCGCAGGCCGCGCCGCCGCCGCGCAGCTTACACACACACACACACACACAGCGTTATGTATAGCCACACTTACACAGATATTTGTGACCACTTATGATTTATTAGTGATTGACTTAATAGAAAAAGGCATTGAAGTTCGACCAATAAAATGAAATTCTGGTTTGGGGTCGCAAGGTTAACTACAATTATATCAACATTAGAACGTGACGTTTTTTAAACGCGCAGATAACGTGCGATGCAAATATGTGAGTCATCTGCGCCTTTAAAACAGACCGGGAGGGTCTAAGTGTAGAATAGTTCTAATAACACATGCGAATAAATAATACTTCGAATTCTAAGTAACTTCTATTAAGCCAAAATGTCCTAGAATTACACCATGCACAATCAACATCACACTTTGACAGACGGCAATAATTACATCTTATACATTGTTGCCATTTGAATAAGATTCCAATTTCCAATAGCTTTGCGCAATTGGTATACTTTTTTATTATATTGCTAGGGACTTACATTGTCGAACATATTTCAAGTCCGCGTTATAGTTATATTTGAATTATAAATTTTGTAAAGGTAAGGCACCACAGTGGCCTAAGCAAATCTATTCATTTAAATACTTTTAAAATTGAGCTCTATCATTGCAATGCCTGTTTCTATCAGGTACTATGTTAATAATAATTAACAAATGCTTTGTGGATAGTATATGTAATGTTACAAGGAACAAAAAACATGAAATTAGTCACAATGCAAACATGTTTGTTAAATTCGAATGTTATTCTAAGAGTAAACATTCCAACACCGTTACACATATATCGCCGTGTTGTGTCGCTGTATAGTTAATCATCGTTATTATATGTTGCACCAGACTCTCACAAAGCTCACGATACGCGACGGCACAGCATTACTTCTCGTATGATGTGAGCGATATGTATATCCCCTGCCGTTGCGGCCAAAACAATGTAGATAGATAAAATCAAGGCCAATACCAAAAAACTTTGAAATACGAATAAAACCGCGGAGCCTAAGCATCGTAACTTGAGGAGTAAACTTCAACAAGAACATAAATTGTAAATGACATGCAGGTGGCGGGAGGCGGTGGACACAACACACGAACGCAACTCACATCTCTGGAAGGCGGGTTGGTGGCGGTCCGGTCCCGCCGCAGCGTCTCCGTGCCCTGCCGGACCAGCGGCGGGGGCGCCACGAACTTCTGATTCTCCGTTTCCTTCTGTAAATGTATTCCATGAGACGTTTAGGTAACTCAAAAAAACCAACTACAACAACAACACATCCCATGCAGGTTAGGCAGAGAGAACTGAGTGCCATATGTCCACGATGTATACGTGGACTTCACACTTATTGGCATTTCTCGATACCACCTTTCGGCACGGCACCTGGTCGGTGTAACGTACGTACGTAATCTTGGTCTACCCAGATGGCCACACTTGCATTCTATATATGTTTTGTTACCCTCTCATCTGTCATTCGTTCATGTCTGTACCAACTGAACATGACCTAGATACTAAGTAAACGAGAAAAAATTAAATCTTATTCTTACATTGCAACCTAGAAGTTTAACAAACCAATCTTACACATATCCACCAAAGGGCCGACAAAATTATGGCGATAATAATGAATCTTTATCTAAATTTTCTGTTGACAGTAGGTATGTAAGCGATCCGCCCCGGCTCAGTCCGTGAATAACACACGTGTTATTCACGGGCCACAGGCTACCCAAACAAATAATATATTAAACTTTCCTCCGGAATTGACCTGTCCATGGGTAAAAATCGTGCAAACATCCGTTCAGTACAGTTTGAGAAGATCAAGAAAACGTAGTAAACAGAGTATACTCACAGTGCAGGCCGCCAGCGTGTAGGACTCCCTCTTCTGCGGGACGAGTAGCTGCGGGCGCTCGGGCGCCGTGGGGCTGAGCGCCGGGTTGGACGCGTACACACCGCGCCGCGCCATCGCCCGCCCGGCCAGCCGACTTATCGGCGTAGGTGCGGGCGCTGTGCATGTTGCTTTTTATTACTAATACTGTCATTGTAGCTTTGGTTTTATTTTTTGTCTCGGATCTGAGCGTATGCTGTGGAAGCGTAGAGAAGCCCAATACAGCTTCATCGGATTGCCATGAGTGCTCGTCTGGCGACCCCCTCTCTCCCGCAGATGGAAGAGATGCATCCCGATATGAGACTTTCATTAGATTCAAATAGGATATTCGTTTATAAGGAATATTAACACATTACACTGTTACACATCAACTACATTATAGTTAAGTACTTAAGACGTTATAAGTACTTAGCGAATCCTATTGCGGTTACCTAAATTTCTTACTTTCCCTCCAAAAGTTTCAATGGCTTTTCGACAAGCATAGTTACATGGCTTGTGACCATGGTCGCGCCATGAGAAAAAAGAAGTGTAGATGACCGAGTTACACTATGACCAAGACTGATTCTATATTATTAACATTGTACGGGATATACCACAACCAGGCCCGTAATGTCGTTAACAGTCTCCGTGTCCATTGAAAAATAAAATACCTATGGTCCCATGAGACCACATACAAATAAAACTGGCCCATGGGTCGTTTTACCAACCAGCCTATCGCAGGTCTGGCCTGTGTAATTGCTTTGTTTAATACCGGAACCCCCCATTCTTCCTTCACCACCTCTACCTCGTCCCCGTTGTGTCAGTGCGTCAGTGCACTGTACCAGCGCGCCGATTTGATGACATCTATGTCAGGTCCACATATATTATAACCAAGATATATCTTTGTATTGAGATCAGTTTAAAAAATAAAAGCTAAAATTTCAACGCAATTGAATAGAGCCTATAGTAATTTTCATCATTTACTCAGCTTTAGTATAATTTACCCCGCGACTTGAGGATATGACGTCATAACCATCTCACACTGGGCGTCCAATACGATGGCAGTCGGGGTACTATTATATTGGAAGTTTTTTAATGTTATGTTAATTGTTTGTTACGAAGCATTAATCACACTCGGATAAATATGCAAAACTTTAATTGCTGCAATAAAAATAACAAGCTCATAAAAATATATAAATATCAAATTGCCTAATTGCGTGGAGTGAAGTGGTAACATTGTAATATAATTTATATTTTATTTCTGGAGTCCTGTTATTCATTATGATGTGTGTTTTTTACAATACAATTTGGTTTTGAACAAGGGTGGGAACTTAATAATCCTCTCCCCTGATGGCTTTATAAAGTCACTCACATATATTTGAAAGCCGGTATTTTTACTGAACGGGAAATAAATTTTACCATTAACCAGGTATGATACGATTTGGCCCCCTGATTACTTGGACACTGGATCAAACTACTTTCTTGTGATAAAACTACGTGCACTACAATTATATACATATTATGTAAATATTCAGTAACATCTATCTTTCGTATGACATATACAGCTCAGCTACATTGTGGATGATGGTACCTACTATAGGTATTATGCAATACAATGATTTTCGATTATTCCTAGCACAAAAATTGTGACAACCTTCCGCCATTTCTGTTCATTTTTTGTCACTTAAATATTTTTCGAAATATTTTTCTAATTTAATATTCGGCAATTTTACCGCCATTTGTTTAATGAGTTTCTTACCAGATATCCTATTGAGCTCTTTGTGCGAGCTATACTGTCTCAACTTGGAGGTGGGCAAACCGGTCTTCCTCGGTACTGCTGTTGGCGGTGGCATTGCACTGATTGGTCCTACAATGTTATTGGGACATAAAACACTGAAGATTAAACCCATCCCACGAAGAAATATACTAGAATATTCCTTAACCTGTAAATGCAGAAGACACCGCGACAGACAAAGTATCTAATACAACATATGGATAAGGTAACCAGGAAGGAAAATATATTTAAGGTATACCTTGGGGTAAAAATTATTTAGGTCTTTGCCTTAGTTATTAATCGATCAAATCTCATGTACTTTAGTAAACATTTGTTTAACTTGTAACTTCAAAGATAGAAAAATTAAGGAAAATGATAAAAGATTTCCCTACCTTTCAAGATGGGAAATGATGGAAAGCATTAGCTTATATCTGATCAGCATACATGTAAGCATAATCTAAACATTAAACTGCATAAGGATGTGTACAGCTGGCGAATGCGACAAGACATTTCGAATTAAGTCATTCAAAATTAAAAAAATGACATTAATAGTAAATATTTATAGATACACTTTTTGGGGTAAGTGTATTAGTGTTAGTAACATTAATATTTCTACCCCAAAAAGTGCAGGTTGCAGGCACTAGATGGCGCGACAGTCTGGACACACGTCCCTACAAGTTTTTCTAAAATAAATCCTAATTATGAATAATAATAGATAGTCGAAGTTATTATTGTGTCCATTTCGATTCGCTCGATATGTGAAATGCTACATTTGCCAGATCTGTGCACAGTCACTATAAAGCTATGACGCTGGTCACACACTTTCGGTTTGACATTTCTCCCCATTAAGCAATGTATGTAATTGGGTAGTTACTTAAACGATTTTGATCATTATATTTGCGAATAACTTTAAGAACTATAACAAAGACAAAAGAATATATCTAGTAAGGAGTATTTTATGCTAAAATGATTTAATTCATATTCGGAAATGGCAAGCGAAAGTGTGCGTCCAGTTATTGAACAGCACGTAAGTTGTACTTTGTTAATAATTATTGTTCATTATAAAATACAAGCAGGCAATCTAGGTGCAATTCTTCAAATAGGCTAGACGTCTGCGGGAGTTTTCATTAATTTCAAATATATTTATATCATATATTATTCGAAACCATTTATTTGTTTGATGTTATAAATTATGTTTTATTGGTAGTAACATATTTCTTTTAGTAAACCCATGCATAGCTAGCAGATTTAAACAATCTAAGGTCTAAATAGAGAGATTTTGATGTCTATATAAGTGTATATACACAATTTCACACATTCAACAAACCCACAAACAATGAAAGAAATATTGAAACCTGCCTACAAAGTTTGCAGCAATGACAAGAAAATTGATTGTGACACATGAATATGGAATATATTTCTTACTAGTACCTGGAGCTGAATATTGTCTAGTGGGCGACTTGACATACTGCACGGGGCTCGTTTTCTTTTCGGGGCTGCCCCTGTTCGCCAGTATGTCCCTCTTGGCGCTCGACTTGTGTATCGTGGCGGTGTTAATGACGGTGACGTCGGGATTTCCGTTCTTTACAATGTAAGATTTGTCGTCTATCATGTCGTAGATGGGAGATATCGTGTTCTGAAGATTTAGAAGATCCGCCTTGCCACCCCTCCTTAGAGGCACCAAAGGTGTTGACGCCACTTGAGTACCTATGAAAGTAGTCAGCAGTCTTTATGTATAACTAAATCTAACAGCCGAATCGGGTCGGCAAATTCAGGTAGTTAGTTATGTTATCGTAAATGTATGTGTTGTTGGAGCTGGAATGTCCCATTGGGTCACAGAAGAGCAATTCATCCCTCATTGCATGAGTGATTTAGGGTTTTAGGTGTACTTACATACAGCGCCGATACAGGGGCGCCGGCGGGAGATCATATCATAGAGATAATAGAGATAGAGAAGGGACACCATTATGCGGCCGACTAAGTCGAAAGAGACGGCACATGTCTCTTCTTTTTCATTCATTCCTTGCGATTAGATAGGAAAAGACAGTACTGCTTTCACATTTTCCGTCTTTATTCTCCAAGACGGCCAGTCGCCGCAATATGGCATCCCTTCTCTATCTATATTATCTCTACGACTAGGACCCGCATTCGTCGTGCGACGTAGCTTCACTCACTCGGGTCCAGCACGGGCTCCGGCACGCTGTCGGGCGGACTGCTGCAGCTGCACGTGGCAGTGTCGGTGCTGTCGCTGGAGCCGCCCATCGCGCGCTGCTGCAGGCTCCACTCCTGCAACAGTATCACACATATATTAAGAGGGGACATCTACTGCATTAGGCACAACCGAAGAGAAAAAAAAGATTTCTCGTTTGCTGTCGCGTTTCGTCAGCTTTGTTCCGATGGTCCATTAGAGGACAGGAAGGATTGAGTGCAAGAACCATTACGCGAATGTGTATGGGCGTCGGTACTTGCCAAAAATGTCAATATGGCTCCCTTGTACTACAAAGAAACAATCATAACGCGTTCCTTGCCCATCGAGTGCAAGGTGTGTTATTAAAATACAGTAACAGTCCGAGGTCAGGAACTCTGCGGAGTTTTCTCCCCGTTCCTCGGAAAGCACTTTCGGAAAGTCGGTCACCTTAAGTGCGCCTGTTGTTTTATTTTTTGTCTGGCTGGTTTCACGGCTGTCCGGGATCCCAGACCGGAGATACACGTGAGTCATTAGAACATCGTTTCACAGCGCCGCGGATTCCGAACGGATCCCTCCGACTGCTGTGGAACTTTCCTTAGACTGTCATCCCATATGGAAAAGCAGAATCCTCGTTCTCCTTGGATAACTTAATGAATAATACTAAAAAGGAAGGTAGAGGAGTGTACTTGACGTGTCACCAAACACACTAGCACACTCGTCCTGCGTAGTGGGCTGGAGCTGCCGTACCCACACTGTTAATGTTGGTGTTCCCCAGCCGAATTTCGGCTACGACCAACCATCATTATAATGTTTGTCACTAGACTACAATCCTAAAAATCAATAATATTGCACGAATTCCGGAATCATACGCGAATGTAACACAATGGAATGTTAAGGACTAAACAAACCGCAATTTGATTCATTTCAATAGTTTAATGTAACATATAATGTACTTTCACAAGCTCATTATTTTACGTCTTAGGAATGTGGAAAATTAGAAATTACGTATTTTAGGAGATATTTTTAAACGTTGCAATTACAAAGCTGCGAACCTTAGAGCGTCAAATAATGACAAGACAAGATAATGACAGGAGCGAAAGCTGATCCAGACGATTAAGGAACCTACTATCATTCTATGTACCATTACTTTTACTTATTGGTCTTGAACACTATATTCTAATCGATTGAATTCTATTGTTATATGTAATCGATAAGTCGCCAAGTTATCATCGAATCATTATTTATATAGCAAATATAAATATTATTATCTAGAAAAGGTAGTGTAACTTACACCTTGTTGCAACGTCTTCTCGGTGGAATCGATAAGATTTAACGTCGCCGAGTTAATATCGATTATATTGTAATCATCTGACTTCACGAACACGATGGTCGCGTCCATCGCATTTGTTTTCGCCGGTACTTTTTTGAAGGTCGCATTTCTCTTCGGTGTGTCGCGTTGAATTTTCTCCTCCTGTTTCTCATAATTCATAGCTCTTCTCCTCGAGAGGAGTTCCGATGCATTCTCCATGCTCTGTCTTGGGACTGTTATCGTCTGGTTTGGCAATTGTATCGTCCTAACCGGCGACGTGTCTATCTGGTTAGGAGGAGGTTCATTAGGCAATGCTTTCCTCGCTAAAGACAACTTCTGCCGCGCCTGTATAATCTCATTCAACTCCTGTTTGTCTAACGTTATATTTAAACTATTTTTCCCCGGGTCTGCGCCTTTGAGTACGCCCATATCTTTGTAAAAAGCGTCATTAGTCTCAAAGGTCGCGTTTAGGTTTTCCTTCTCCGCGTCGTTGTCGAAATGATACTTATTATTAGAATAATGCAGCGTCATCGTCTCGCTCATGTCCCCGTTGGGTTTGGCTTTCGCTGTCAACTTGCTCGGCTGAGCCAAGTTGCTATCACAGTTCTCATTCAATACTTTAACGTCGTTTTGGCACTCTTCCCGCGGCTTCGTATAGCTCTCGGAGTTCCTCATTAAGTCTCTCTTGAAGCTGTTGTACAGCTGACACCTCGGGCGAGCCGACAGTAACTTCTCGGACTGTTCCAAGTGTGTAAATGTCGTGGAGCTAAACACGTTTGTCTCCGGTTGGTCCGGTTTCAGTTTGGAGTTATTCGACACGATGTACGAGGAGTTGACGGAGCTGACCAGGCTGGGTGGAAGGGAGTCCATTAAGCTGTCGTTGTCGGGGTAGGTCGTTTGTGAGAGGAAGCTGGTGCTCATATCTTTTTCGTCTAAAATACTTAAGGTCATACTGGTCATCATGTGATCTATGCTTTCCCGACCTGAAGCTGGCAACCCTGAAATAATTATCAGTTTGTGTTAAACAAGTTCCTAACAGCAGGATGACCGTAATTGATGTACTATTTATTGTCATACAACCACCGCGTAGACAATGAATATTTTCATAAATGAAAAGACGACAGTGACAATTAAGAATTTAAATAAAGAACTAAATTATAAAAAATATCCCTAATCGTAATATCCATGAAGTTTTTAATCAGTCGAAGGAGTAATTATTCTCATGTCCGCTAGTGACAATCTGGTAACCGTTTATACAATAAAAAGTAAAAGATATGCGTGTGTTACCTGAATCTTTATGAGAATGTATCGACTTGCGACTCTCTATCGGCTCAGGGTTGAAGTTGCCCGAGTGCTCCATGACCAAGGACGACACGAGGCTGGGCGGCGACACGCGCATCAGAGACTCACCGCTCTGGTACATGTTCAGACTGCCACTTTCGTGCATCATATTCATCATACCCCTGAAATAAATTTATTGTATGTCAAGCAACTTTTATATAGTTTATTTAACATTTAAGTAGTGGTAGCGGGAAATAGGTACGAGTATAAGCGCCCTGCGGCTTCGTCCGCGTAAACGTGACCTGGTATCATGTTTAACGCGGTATATAGCTTATAACCTTTCCCTGTAAATGGACCATCTAACATTGAAAGATTTTTTTCAACTACTCATAATTCCTGTGATTTCTTTTTCAAATCGGACGCGTAATTCCTGAGTGTTTTTTCAAATCGAATCAGTAATTAGTTCGTTCAATCAAATAAATACTCTTCAGCTTCAACACACCAATCAACTAATAACAAATTTCTTTATGCTTCCAAATTTGTATTGCAATCAATATGAAATTGAATTGCTTTCTACAAAGCGCTTTCACAGATAAAGTATAAGTCTACCGTATTTCGGCTTTAAGTCGTGAGGTCTGTAAGTAGCCGGTGGCCGAATGTGTGTGTGCGTGT
>JAFELO010000312.1:452249-472176 GCA_017140195.1 Eumaeus atala
TGTGTGTGTGTGTGTGTGTGTGTGTGTGTGTGTGTGTGTGTGTGTGTGTGTATTGTGTGTGCGTGTGTGAGTGCGTGTGTGACTGCGTGCGTGTGTGTGTGTGTGTGTGTGTGTGAAAAGGCGGGCAACGCATGGCCACAATTATGCGGATGTTCGCATAATTATGGCCATGCGTTATGGCATGGGCGTCGGTATTCGTTGCAAGGCTCCCATTTCTCGTGTGTCCTCTTATTCTATAAA
Organism: Eumaeus atala; assembly: GCA_017140195.1. Lineage (NCBI taxonomy): Eukaryota > Metazoa > Arthropoda > Insecta > Lepidoptera > Lycaenidae > Eumaeus > Eumaeus atala. The sequence continues at coordinate 452,490 of JAFELO010000312.1, forward strand.
AAAGAACTGGCGTGAAGATATAAATTGCTCGTTTAAAATAACTCTAGTTAGCAGTTTGTTATATTCATTTTAACAAAAACATTAGTATACCAATAACCGTAACTAACATTAGTTTTTAAATGTATAGAAAGCGATTCCTACGGGTATTTAAGTTTGGCTAAACTTAGGAGAAGAAGATTTTAATAAAATGGATCTTATATGCCTGTCTTTATTTACGTAATTAATTTGAACTCATGTCTGCAAGTGGAGTTACATGCGCGTGTCATATGATACGTCATACACCTAAATATTCGTATAACTTTAGTAAAAGTTCAAACTAGAACGGTCTACGCGTTCTAATTTTATATTATTTTATCTCCGATTTGCAATATCGACACGTTAGAGTCAACAAATAGGGGTATTACATCACTGACAAGTCTCAGTAGCGTGCCATCACAAGTACAAGGTAAACTCACCTCTTGACTATCATTGTCTGTTCACCCACTTTAATAGTGTAGGTTATATTTATACGGCTGGGGATCCGATAGGAAGTACTGATAAGTAACTCTACTTTAATGTCTTCCTATAAAGTTACTGATAGAATCCGAGTAAGTTTCTCCGTTAACGGTTTATTTTCGATTGCTTGACTTCCAGATTTTCCTTTTTTAGAAACTGTTCAAACACTTAAATAATATTTTAATTATATGATGATGATGGTTTTAACGGGGGTTATTCAATTCACACGAAAATAGGACATCTGTAAATGTGGTATGTAAATAGGACATCTGTAAATGTGGTATGTAAATAGGACATCTGTAAATGTGGTATGTAAATAGGACATCTGTAAATGACATCTGTAAATGTGGTATGTAAATAGGACATCTGTAAATGTGGTATGTAAATAGGACATCTGTAAATGTGGTATGTAAATAGGACGTCTGTAAATGTGGTATGTAAATAGGACATCTGTAAATGTGGTATTTAAATAGGACATCTGTAAATGTGGTATGTAAATAGGACATCTGTAAATGTGGTATGTAAATAGGACATCTGTAAATGTGGTATGTAAATAGGACATCTGTAAATTAGGACATCTGTAAATGTGGTATGTAAATAGGACATCTGTAAATGTGGTATGTAAATAGGACATCTGTAAATGTGGTATGTAAATAGCCAGTGTTTAAAATTGAGAGACAGTAGTGACATTGACAGTAACGAGTATCGAGAACAGTATGTCTTGGCGGTGTACACTACCGTGCCCACAGATATACATTTTTTTAATAAGTATATGGAGGCAAACGGGAAGTCGCATACTACCGACATCTACAGATATCTGCGTGATTGCTACAGCTATGTATTGTACTTCTTCGATATCATGGACCAACGGAAACTCAGATCGTTCGAAATAAGACAGCACTTGGTGGCGGTATTGTATTCGTGAGTCAGATGTACTCCGGCGGAACCGGCCCAAATCGGATGCTATGAAGCATGGCACTACCTACTTAAAATAGATGTGGAGTGTCAAATTACATGACCATGCGTTTATACTCTTCGGTTTTATCAGTTAATTTGGCAAACACTTTCTCAATTTAATCATTTGAATAGCAAGTCATGTAGAATAATTGTGCGAAAGTCCGCAGTGATTGTTTCGTTACATTCGCACCCATCAAAATAATTGTGATTGATCACAAGACTAAGCAGCTGCATGGACAGTGTAACCACTGATTTAACTGGACGGCTGATGAATATACTAGAACTTCAAAAAATGGCCTTTTTACATTACATACACGATCCACTGTTAACTGGGGGCCGTCAAAATATATAAAATATTCCACTTACCCCCGTATCGCCGGCCGACATCTGGTCGCAATTTTGAAAACATTTTATACAGATACGACTACTTAAATTAATCTTTATGTTGGTATGAAGTTCTTGATCAGGGTGGACAGATGCTCTCTAAGCTACATCCAGATCACTCGGCAGGGACGTGGGACAGTGAATGTTGTTCAAGTGGCGTTAATTGCGAAAACCTTTATCAACTATCCATATAATTATAGAGATCATTGTCAGTAAAATATAAAGCTACACGATCGGTAATCAATCGTGTATTTTATTGCGTTATATATTATTTGCGGGGGGGGGGGGGGGGGGTGTAGATCATATCTTCCCCCACAAATATGAACGCGAATGACTGACATAAAAATGTATTATTATCTTCTATCATTCTTCAGTCACATTTATCTACATTTCCACATTTTTCCATTTCGCTTGGCTCCTAGCAGTCGTAGCAATACTCGTAAAGTGCAATGTGCATATTGACAAGAATTTCTCGGACAATTTAATTGCCAGTGCAGGGTTGTGCTCGGTGCCCCTAGTTACTAGAAACACATTGATACCGCACCCCTCCTTTTAAATATATAGCCACAGATTGACTTAAGTTCATACAAGTATTCTAGACAATGTACACTAAATCTTACTTGTGTAATAAATGCGAAAGTTTGTTGTATGGACGTTTGTTACTCATTCACGCCAGAACTACGGAAGAGATTTTGATGAAACTTGGCAATGGTGTAGCGTATTTCGCTTATGTACCAGAATAACACATAAACTCTAGAAATACTAACTTTTGCACGTGGATTTGTTTGGAGCCCACGGGAACGAAGTAACGGGCAACAGCTAGTAATACATATTACTGATGTACCACCCATGTGGTGGGTTACAACGCAAAAGGCTGGTCACTCACCTGTTGAAGGTGTGGTGTATGTTGTGCGCGGGCTGCGAGAGGTCGATGTTGATCGGCCTGAAGGGCGCGTGCTCGGAGGACAATCGCTCCGAGTTGTCCGACACCAGCGTCACCTCGACGTCCTCGAGCTACGAACACACGCTCCGTAACATAACATACAACAACAGCGCATGGTCACGCCAGTTCCTTAACTGCAGCAGTGAAAACCGAGAAGCAAAATTCACACAGGTTTGCCTTTCTTCCTCCACAATCAATAATGTCTTCCTTTATACAGGCACTCCAGCAAGACATCATACAAGATATTCAAAACAATACACACAATTATTGATTTGTATGGATGCGAGTAGCAGGAGATCGGTCGTCTTGGCGTTCATTGAAAGAGGCCTAAGTGAAGCAGTGGACGGATAAAGGCCGATGATGATGATGAACAGCTAGTAGCATTGCTGCAGCAGCTGCTATAGAATACCGGCATCAAGTTTTGGTTACGGCGGGACCGGGTGCCGGTCATCAAAGACACCATCACTACCCAATGGGGTCTACCGGGAATTCACATGGGATGTAACCCTCTAATTGAGTGGATGTCTATGGGCCTGCATTATCTGTCACCAAAAGTCTCCTATGGTTGAGCAATAATATAAATGAGACACTTTTACAAATTATTTTCGTCCATTTGACTTCTGATCTTCTAATCTATGATCACAACAATGTCAACTCGACTAATGAAGCATTTGTTTGCTCGAGACTGTGCTATTAATCTTTTTAGGATTTCGTACCGAAAGTGTAAAAACGAGACACTATACTAAGAGTCCTATGTCAATCTGTCTAACACCTGTATCTCATGAATGGTAATGTGATGAGGTATTTCTGTTGCCGCTATAACAAGGTGTTTTAGCGGCAACGGAATATATATAACAACAAGTCACTAATACATGAGTGTTTTAACAGGATACATTCAGCTCGTCTATAGACGAGCTATATTTATAGTCACAACAACCCAGACGGGCGCGGTTTACGTCACGTGACACTCATGGTATCGGTTCCCGACTACGCTCGGGTGTTTCACGAGTATTGTGAACGCGTTCTATGTTCCGGTCTACGAGACAGCTTGTTGAGAGTCAAGGTTACTGGGCTAGCCGCTTTTGTAATAAGTGCCAGTTGCTTGTTGACAAGCTTACAATGGGAAATATGACGTGTAAATGGGAGTGACATTCCTATATCAAGTGTTTCGCATTCTGCCAGAATATACACTTACTTATTATAATGAAAATATCAACAAGCCACCACTTCATTGGTCGAAAAGTAGTAACACCACCACCGTCTAAATCCAAACGGCATGACATGACCACGACACCAGACTACAAAGCTTGTAATTACAAATATCCTCATCTCTTTTAGATCTAAAACGTTGAAGTCTGATCCCGTGCTGTTCCGCTGTGTGCATCATATATCCGATCTGACAACTAGCCAAGCTAACTTTTAAGTGATGATTTTTTTGGAACAGTTTACTTGGACAAAATAATGCTTTAATCATCAGGAAATGTTCTACGACACTTTCGGTTTTATGATATTCTACTTTCTTTTTACTTAAATATGTTCCGCAACAGGTTTATTTTACTTAAATATGTTCGGCAACAGGTTTATTTTCGTCTCTAATATGTATCTATTCAGGGTTTCGCAGTTTCAATTCCTAAGAGCATTGGAAATTAAAATCTCTTTCCACTAAAGTGATATCCGCTGTCGCCTCGTTTTTTTTTTTGTGATGTCAGATTTATACCATCCTCCTAAGATGGTATTACTTGGCTGCATAACCTCTATGTGCATGTGTATGATAATTGGTGATCACCAAAATACTCCGGCTGCATGTCCCAACCACCCATCAGGTTATATAAAAATGGCCATGAGGAGAGCACTATGAGTCCTACTTGACAAAAACTATTGCATCGCGATATGGGCATCGGGATCATAAACGTTCTAGGCATTTATTACAGCGTTGTAATCTATATCTGATTTAAATGCTATCGTAAAATGATAATACACTTTTAGCTGTGCAATATGTGTTGCTGATTGTGAGGTATTATCATAATATGTGAAATTACCAGCCGCAATAATTATATTTAGGTACCATTTATTCAACCTTTAAGCGACGATGCTCATTATATAAGTTGACGAGACAAATGTCCAATAATGAATACGGACTCATTAGGGTACACTTGTCTTCGAGGCATTCCCGAGACACGTAAACTGAAGTATCGCGACATGTCTGTAGACACAGAAATATCCACTTGTGAATATGCTTCTTTAATGCTTAATTTTTAGTATAATTGTTATGAGGTAATTATTTTCTCGTTCAGACTTTATTGTGTTGTGCTTTGCAACATAATTCAACAACAACATTATCTTCACGCCAGCTCCCTAACGTGAAAATCTTTACAAAAAAATAGTTTACGATGAGCAAGTTTTTATATGTACTTTTACTACATACACCTAGAATTACTGGATATTTCCAATTAAAAATGGTCCCAGTATCCGGGGACCTTGTACTAGATAAGGCTATGATAAAATGTGCTTGTTGCCACTGCAGTAGTCCGACTACTGAGGAGGCTGAAACTCCTATACTCTGAGCCTACAGTTAGACGAACTAAATACTCTAATACGGTTTAAAACTTTTTAAAAAATAGATGGCGGTTCTTTATAAATGTGTAAGGGCTTAGTTAGCACTTACCCACTATACGCAATTATGCTAACTTGATCCATAACGGTGCGTCTCGAGGGTGGAGTACGCGGGTGAAATCACGTGGGGAAACATATGTTAATTGTGGGCACGTCTGTGAAGGTAGACCGGGAAGTAGTCAAAACGGGTTTATATAATTAATCTGGATTCCGATGTAGATGAATGTTTAAACGGTTTGAACAGCTTGGAATGAATGTAAGGTGCAAGATAGCGTATGATGTAGGTCAAGAAATATTCTTGGCAACGACATCTCTTGCGCTCTGTTGCCCGACAAATATACTAAGGGTGACGATTTCACGCTTTTATATTCAAACGCTTTTTAAAATCTTCAATGGTCATACATACATGCACCATTACAATAAGTTTTACATGTAATAGAATGCTTTTTAATTGCATAAGGGTTATTAGTCTGGCCGTGGTTATGAAGTGAACGCCGATGCCTATAAACACGTTTTGACGTGTTATTACCATTATATTGCATACATGAAAAAGTATATATATGAAGTACGTAATGTTCCGAATGGGCGGAGCCTGCGAGCAAGATAGCGTAAACAAGTCGCCTCTTTTACTCCATCGGGTGTAGCGTTAACAGATCAATGAAATAATGTGTTATCAAATAAAATGATGTCGACCGTAAAATGACTTTTCACATGATAAGGGTACAAAAGAGAAATCGTAGAAATATAGTAACTACCGTCACCCATTAATATCCGATGCATCAATGAAAGAGTCGCACAAATGCGTCAGAATAGCCATCACTTTTTAAGCGGTATCATGTAAGCGAGAGGTACCTTCCGGGCCTGCATTGCAATGGCATTACCTATTATAAACACACAAACATAGGATGTGCAGTGCGTCGACGTCCTTACCCAGACAAAACTGGGCGGGGGAGCCTTCCCCGCTGTTGAGCTGTCTGTCTGACTATCACAACCTGTCAGAGACGCGACAGCACAGCTCTCAATTGATGCTGTAATTATGTGAGCCATGAGCGATACAGTTCTCAGTTTGCGCCGGTCCTATATGGCAGTTTTCAATGCAGCAACTGCACTTTGTCCTACAATTTTAACGTACTATCATACTTATATAATACTAAAGGACTTTTAAATTTTAATTTATTTACGTAACGTTATAATGATCGTACTAAATGTATTGCAAATCATATTCAATCTATACATACAAATGATTAAATTAAAAACGTCACCGTTTATGAAACCAAGACTATTGCAGGAAAAACGATAAACTAACAAGCACAAAGCGATTCCAGAACCGTGTCACCGCTTTTGTTTGTAATGTTATTATTTATTCCCTGAAATGTTAAATTTTGATCATAAAATTTCGCATATATCTTGTATATAAATTCTCGTGTCACAATGTTAGTTTCCTTAATCCTCTGAACCGTAAAAAAAATACATATTAAGTAGTTTTGACAATCGGCTACTATCTATTTTTCATTGTCTTAAGAGATATGGGCTGTTCACCCTTAACATCTTTTTTAACGTTTACGTCACAATGACAACAAATTCAATTTATATCAGAAAACGTCTGTCGAGACACTTAAATAACTTCTACATCTTCCTATTGCCTAAAAATTATTCCTAATTATCGTGCAGAGATCGAAAACTGATTTTAATTATAAAATCCGGCCAAGAGGGTTCCGTAGCAGCAAACAAAATAGATCCAATATCTCTTAAACTACCAAATCGAATTTGTTCAAACCAATTTTCGTTTGAAGTTTTTACTCAGTTCTATAATCAAATTTTTTATATTTTTGTTACTCCTTATATCTACTGTTTCTCTAGTCCGTAATCCTAATAGTAGAAATATATATAATATTTTATTAATCTCGACTATTCGGGCCAAAATGTCTAAGTGAAATAATCTTCTGTAAAAATGATTCTTTTTCCATCAAATACACAATGAAATATGGAAGAGTTTTTTTATAAGAAAGTTTCAGTTTGTTACAAACAATTAGCAACCCTAAACAAACAAAACTTGAGACACATTAACATAACATGATATTTGGCTTTCCCTGTTTCCACGCAGCGACCTACTTTCTCAAGTGAATGTTAAGTGTAATCATATGCCTCTAGAGCTTGTTCTAATATCATGTGCTTTTAAAACTTGATTTTTAATTTGAAACCTTTTTATATATATCGGAGTGAATCGAAATTGTGTCAGCTCCGCCATTCAACTGGAGCGTACTCCTAAAGACATTCAGAAATGGAAAGAGCGCGGTGAGGCTTAAACATAGTCATGCTGCATTGCAGTCGAATTAGGCCGGTAGGACCGTAGAGGTTTCGCTCGCTCATATCATGATACCGCAACAAAGGGACAGCTACGCAAGAGGGCCACCTGTGAGAACTCACAAAAGACACCAAACGCGATTGCGTTTGTGATTTCAGGAGATAAGCGTGTTGAAATAAAAAATCTTCAGCTGTATATCATTTCTTTATTAGATATTATGTTTTTAATTATGATGTGACATGCCAGTCTCAGTGTTCCTCTATCAGCAAAACTTATGTAAAAAAAACATAAACTTGACATGTTTATGTGACGTACTTGCAAATAGACTTAAATTCTTAGAATAATCAAGTTCGTTACTATTGGCTCTAGAAGGATCCCTCAAATGTTATTTTTTCCCAGTTTGGTTCGAAGGCTATAAATTATTGTGACCCTGATCTACTCCACGTTTAGGTGATCGACTAGCTTTCATATCTAGACAAATCTAGGTGGGCGTGGCATGAACGCGTTTGTGTGTTGCGTGTGACGATTGTCTCCTCGCATCAATACTTCTCTAAATGATGTCACCAACGTTGAAAAACATTATGACGTGTGCACAGTACGCAAACAATATGTAAAACACAACATCGGCGGGACAGTTAGTTGACAATACTTTCTGCAGCTAAGCAAACAAGGATTAATTATGACATTTTCTTCAAATTTTGGTTACATTATCGAAGTTTTCATAATGATCAAACGGTTTTAGAACATATTATATAGACCATGTTCACCACCGATATTGTAGGATTCTAGTGTAAAAATAATTTTTAAATAGGTCGAGTAGTTTCAGAGACTATTCAATGCAAACAAACAAACAAAGAATCAAATATTACCTCCTTATAACATTAGTATTATATAATCCGATAATCCGTAAAAACTTATTTTTTAGTTTATTTTCCCTTACGCCATTTTGTTACAAAACATGAAATAGGTATCATTTACAAGTTAAGTTTTATTTGCATCATCACCACCGCATGACTGATATCATTCAGATTCGTCTTCTGGTCTCATCTAATTGTATGATGTTTCTTGATGGACGAGGCGCACGCGTCAAGGTAATGTTAAGTATTATAACATCTTCACGTGATAATATCTTGAGAATCGACATTTCCGTGTCATAGTAGTGTTCCGAATTTGAGGACCTTTCGAGAGAGCGTAGCAAATACTCTCTTTCACGATCGGGTGATGCGTTCACAGATCAATTAGCGAACAGACAAAACGTGAAAATATGTCGTCCGTAAAAAAAATTATAGTTATATTTAGGAGCTTTGAACTCGGAACAGCTTTTTTGCAGATGTTGAGATTTCTTGGGACTTTTTACATTTAATTTATAACCGCATACCAATAATCAGTCAGCTATATGCTTAGTACTTTAAATCCCTCATTTAACTATTCGTGTATAGTGTGGCTGACGTGAGCAGCGTGGCCAGCACAGCGTGCGCAGCGGTGGGTCACATCATCAAAATGATACTGCTCACGTGAATTGCTGTTCTTCCATCGTGCACACACTTGTTAAAAAAGCAAAGGAACATACCTGCGGCTCATCATCAGGGGCCAGACTCCGTCGCTTGCTCGCGTATTCTTTGATTAAGCTACTGTTGTCTGTATTCGTATCCACGTTGAACGTTTTCAGCCGTAACATAGGACTCACTGGTCCCAGAGGGCTGCTGTACTTGTTGTAGGTGAGGTACTTGTTCCCCTGGCTGAGAGGGGTTGGCGACATCGAAGGTTGATTCGACGTGACTTCGACAATGCTCTGGATAGATGGCCTCTGTACCCTCTTCTTTGGTCTGACGTATGTTCGGGAGTCGAATTTGTGTCTATCCGGCATTGAGACTTCGTCTGCAACAATGTGAAAGAAATGTTATATTTACAAATTGTATTCTCCGTCAGATGGATATTTATTTACTTCGAATGTATGTATGTGTACTTCATAAGCACGCTCTGAACCTTATTGAGTTGGGTTTTATCAATTAGGCATAGGTTAGTAATACAATATAGTAATTATGTGTATGTTCTTGGGCGTCGGTAGTCGTATAAATGCTCCAATTTTTCGTTTTCCCCCTATTTTATAAAATAATAATAATAAAAATCTTTAGTCAGTCGAGTTCTCTTTTTTAAACGATTAGGCTTGTTCCGGATACGGCTCTATGAAAGTTACGTCCCCGCCAAACCAAAAAGTATGACAAATGTCACGTGCGAAAAACATTTCCTTGCAGTCGCATAAAAATGTCTTTTCGACAACTATTAACACAGGTTACGTATGAAAATACATCACAATGGTGCGAATACAATGGGTTTTGTATAAGAAAACATTGAATAAAAATAAGCGGAGAGAAATTATTCCGCGTATTGTTATGAACACGATTCACGAGTGATTGTAAAATCGACGCAGCGATTATACGAGATGAATCGATATAGTGGTACTTGTCCGCTTCACTGGGTATGTCATCGATTTTGCGCCTTACGATTATCGCAATGCAAATATCGAATAAAAAAATACGATTAAACAAATTTATTGAGCCGATTTCCTGCCTACAAGAACACAAGCTCGCTTCCTTGATACACGCACGTTATTTCTACTTCATATTTACATTTTCATTCGGTGCTTAAAATATAAACAGAGATGATTATTTGTAGAAAGCTTCAAATATTTCTGTGTTAAGTATAATGTATTTTTGTTTTAGGTACGAACACGTCAACTCCACAAAGTAAGAAGCGCCTGTCTCCTATATATTGTCGGGCGGGTGCAGCCGGTACTCAATTGTGAAATTATTTAGGTACGAACACGTCAACTCCACAAAGTAAGAAGCGCCTGTCTCCTATATATTGTCGGGCGGGTGCAGCCGGTACTCAATTGTGAAATTATTCATCCTCGAGTGAACACAGTCGACTCTCGCATCATCAAATTAAAAATGTACAAAAGACTTATTTTTTCGAAACATAAAGAAATGGCCTAGGGGACTATTGATAACAAAAGGAATAAAGAGGTTCGAATGTTAGGTGATTTGAATTAACGAGTGTCGGCAGCGCACAAACAACACCTTAGAGTTGAAACCCAGGACAATTATTAACATCACTGGGGTGTTTTGTTATTGTAAACCTCGGTAGGTAATAAAATGATTGCATTTCGAGATAAATGCGCAAGGTGAACGGCCCCGTTAAACTTTGGGATAGCGCAACGCATGCCGCAAATAGAACACGTCCGTATATTATATAACGATAACGCTCGCTTCAATTGTTCTGCTCTAATATAATAAAGAGGAAACAATTTCATATACAGGGGAGAGGGCACACGGAAGGCGGCTTCCCCTGATTGTGAAATGTCTGAATTACGGAAGAGGTAGGTGGCGCGACCGGAGTGTATCCGTCACTAACATAATACCAGCGCAAAATGACAACTACGCTGATACGTTCCCAATAGCCTATTAGAGAGTAGGAGGGAAGGAAGACATTTTTCATATCGCATAACAATTGCGAAGATCTCTATCACATACTGATGATAGCACCGACATCTCGCACATAAAAGCAGAATCTATCGGAGTTAAGACTCCTTGGCTACAAAAATAAATGTATCTCTCACATAAAAGCAGAATCTTTCCGAGTTAATGAGGCTATAAAAATAAATATATCTCGCATATAAAAGAAGAATATTTCCGAGTCCTTTATAAATAAATACATCGCTCACATAAAATTAGTATTTTTCCGAGTTAAGACTCCTTTGCTATAAAATAAGTATATCTCTCATATCTCTATAAAATAAGTGGGATGGGTTTAATCACGTACGCACAACGTATGTAAATGTGTACAAACATAAAGAGTTATTTTGTATTAGAATTATATTGCTTGCAAGTTATCACCACCAGGTCTTCCTCGTCCACCACTGAACATAGACATCTTCTATTCACCCTATTCATCCCTTGCTGGCTGCTACTCATATCTTAATTTAGTGGTACATATTTGCTAAATATCATTACAACTAGCCTTCCTTCCGTATAAAGTTCTCATCAGTCCAACTTCATAGCTCATTCATATAAACGTCTCCTACATTTATTATATTTACTGAACATATTTGCATGTAAGCGTCAATTTGATCTATTCTGACGTCACTCTCGTGACTCGTGGGCTCAATGTCAACGTACATGCATCTTGTGTTAGTACAAGTACTCAGAGGAACCTGTTAGCGAAATATACAACGTTTTCCCATCCAAGCCTTAGGTTCATCCATAAGGTCAATTTGCAACATTGAGAAACTTATAACTTTCGCGTTTAATTTTAATAGAATAAGCTGTGACGTAGTCCCCTTGGGGTTAACGAGTCGTCGCCACAAATGGCAGCCTACACCACTATTCATGTTCGTCGTCATAACGTGGGGCCCACTCAAATTGTTACAAGACGAAATACAACTCGGAACACTAGTAGTCAGTGTACCTGTCCAATCGTCTATCGTAGGCCAAAAGTAAATATACGCGAAAATCATTCAGATAAGTTTACGGCATTGATTAGCAGACAGTCACTTTCATACAATAGTACGTGTGCGTGAGTGTATGCTCGTAATAAGTGACAGTGACATAAGTCAACAGTTCGCTAACAACAACGTATGTACTTGAGTCATTGAAGATACCCATCTTCAATGACTCAAGTACATACTTTGTGCTTCGGCCTTGCGCGATACCGCCCTACATAATGTTAGAAAGAGTTTGTCTAAATATATTAACTGTAAGTAGTAGTAGCTTTTTAAGTAAAATTTCTTCATGCACACTTCAATTGGGGAGTAAGCTGGTAAATGCGTGACGAGAGCGTTACGATGCTAACAAACGAAGTTGAGAGGGAGATTAAGTTACCGAAGAAACGGAGTTGAGTTTCGTATATAGCTGTAAAGACAAAAGAAAGATACGAGCGCATATTTTCTCTGTCTCTTTCTAGCCTAGCCAGTAACGTTTCGTTTAGCTAAAAGAAGTTTCATGTCGGACGTGTGGTCTGGAAGCTAAGATAAGCCCAATACAGCTTCATCGGATAAACATAAGTGCTCGTCTGACGACCAAGGCAAGATTTGGTCTCGAAAGGGAAGCCGATCCACCCGTGTTATAATAGCTAATTAACTATCATTAACATGGCCGTGAGTCCAATCACGGGACAACTTTCAACGCAAAACCGACATACTAACCAAAAAAGAAATGAAACGATTAATACAGCACTTTTTAATTATAACTAAATTTTAATGGACGTGTTCCAAATAAAATATAATCTAAGCGCCTTCCATGAACGAGCATTCGACAGGCAAATTGCCGCAAGCGAAAAGAAAGTGAAAGTATAGCGGCTCCAACTTTAAATGTAAATCAATATGTGAGTGCACAGAACATGCGGCGGTATCATATCGATATTGTAACAACCACTTATTAGGTTTTGCTTATCCGAATCGACCTATATACAGAGCGTACGTGATGACTATATATTACTAATACAATGCCTATAAGACCTATTTCACTTTGTTTTCACATATACTGTCACTAATAACATATAACGGAAAAGCTTCAGCGATTGGTGATACTTTTTATTGCGTAGCGAAAGGAGAACTCTCTCAGTTTTGCATTAGGTAAGTACCACCGCTCATACGTGAAATGGCCTCGGCGCCAACGTGAATGAATGCCTCATGGTGATAATCACGAGTGTACTTCTAGTATGTATTGATGATTATTTATGTAAATAACATATCCAGTGGAAGCAAAATAGAGCTACAACGGACTATGAGACTTCGACGGGGGACGAAATAATTAGGCTCCTTTCTATAACACTAGTACACAGTCAGGTTTGAGTGGTTTAAAACAAGTTTAACTTCACTGGTATTCAGACTTCCTAGCTATTGGCGCGCGACATGGCCAGCTGGAGTAATTTTTTTTTTGTTATCAATTGTTTACTACATATGAAATGTTCGCTATATATTATGTATGAAATTACAAAAGTCCCCAAGTAACTGGTTGTCGGTATGTGATCAATTTATGAAAGTACTGAACAAATTTTCATGCGGTAATTGATAGAATGATTCCTGAGGGAGGTTTAAATCAATCCGACATGTGTTACGGACGGGTGAAGCCGGGGAGGATCGCAAGTTAAATAAAATACTATATATTTTATTTTCTTTACTGGTAGTTCCCAAGAGAGGAACAATTGAGAACAGAACATCTCATGTAATATGTCGTTTCGGTGCAACTGCAATTCCAATTATGCTAATCACCCCAGTGATAGTGAAAATAAATTTTAGATTTAATGCCAAACAAATTTTTGTACTCTTCTATTTACGTAATATTATACAAGTGTGTATTTATTATTACGATTAAGAATTTTAACATTTTTGTAGTTGTGTCCTCCAGTAAATCCTCAGTTGTCTGTAAAGAGCGGCATTTGCAAGTCTCTACTGGACTTCCGGTTTCACCATTTACTTTTAACTTTTACAGTACATGGGTACGTTTTTCTAAACATAACATGATCACTTTCTAAATTGTTTAAGAATACCTCGTTTTATCGTAAATATTTATGCATAACACATATAATGATAATATATTCACTACTTATATTCATTATATATATCATTATATATAACACCAGGCCTCTTAATCTAAACTGGACATTCAATGTGTACAATAAGTAAATTTCCAAATAACAAACTATAGAATCCAAAAATGCGAAAGGCAAACTTTTGCGCTTTTGAAATCTTATAACAAATATAAAACCTCGTTTTGGGTTCTTCATAAACCTTTCCCAAAAGCGATTGTAATAAAATGTGTTGACATTTATTTACATTATGTTATGGAGGTTAGGTTATCAATCTCCTGATTCATCAATGACTAATTGTGATGCGTCTCTTGAGTACAGCAGAATGTTTGGTTTTGGCGGTTCGCAGATTTTTTTCACACTATTGGGGAAGAGAGGTTCAAATCGGGACATAACTGTGCTCAAGTGACTAATCGCTTTTCGTGAGAGCATTCAAGAGATGGGAAGTTTGAAAGTCGTAACTGTTTGTTTTTTCAACGAGGATGACTAAATAATTAATAATTTTGCAAAGCCAACCTTGCGCGGATGATTTTAAGTTGTTTTTACAAAGTGTATAATTTGACATGTGCACATCTTTCATACGGACAGGTTTGAGACGCTGACTGCTTAGCCAGTTATGGTATTTTATCGGCGCTTTCTCACTCATGGCAGCTAAAATTGACCTTGCATTATCGTGGGAGCTGGAAGAGCTCGTTGAGCTATTATGTCTGTGGGGAACTGTCCCCCTCTTCCACCACGAGCGGGTGGTACGACTCACGCGCGGTCGTCGTGGTTAACCTAACCGGTACGACGGTTTGGTTTGACCTCTTTGGCCAATCGCTTAAGAACTTTCCCTCTTGCGAATGATAGTTCAGTATAGACAGACGGTAAACATTTTCATTCCCCTATTATTGGCTGTTCGCAGTAAACAAGAGATTCTGTATAATATAGGAGAACCGTACCGGGCGTAGTCCCGCCACCTCTACTGTCCACAGGAGGGGCAGTGCCGGGAAAATTATCGTGGGGACCCAGAGCGCAAGGGAAAAGCTACTTGTATGACAAGTTTTAAAATTTCTTTATTATTATCTGATGGGAAGAAATTTTAACAAAGAAAGGTATTCTCTAATTAACCTAAGATACTAAAATATCATAACATAATCAATATCATCAGCCGGGCGACGTCCACTGCTGGACATAGGCCACCCCCGTAAAGCGCCAAAGTTCACGTGTATAGCTTAATGCCGACATGTTTATCTTTTTTTTTCGGTCGAATTTCGAACAGGATTTAAACCAGAATATTTCTGAAACAGCTGTATTCAATAATTTGTATTGTCGGTGTGTGGGTTCTAGTTGTATATTAATTAAGGTATTGGGTAAGGCTTGCGGTTTTAGGTCACGGGTGGGCGTAGTAGACCATTGTAAATACGCATGTCAATTGTACGTGACTTTGTTAGGACATATAAAGTAGATGCTCGTGTTTGCCACGCTGTGCAGGCGGATTGGCAATCGCAGATTCGGTTCCGGACCGGCGCCGCTGCTGCCTGTTGCCGATCAGCTTGATGGTACCGCCATCTAACGGCGCGAGCGCTGTCCCCCGTCTATTTCATTGTCTCTATGAAACAGTCGGGACATCAAACAACCAGCTCGCTGAAGCCTCTTAACTGTTAAGAGACTAGTGCCATTTGACAACTTTTACGTCACCTTGGACTTGGATTGAGGGTGAGGGTATTTTTAGGCCGCCCACACGGCCAGGGTTGGAATACGAACGAATGAGACGAAAAAGACAGCTGAAGTGGCAATGGGCTCGTCACACACTCAGAAGATCTGGCCAGGAGGCCGCGTTTAGGAAAGCGAAATGTTCGTCGACCGTTCACCAGGTGGGAAGACGATTTCCGTGCAGTAGCCGGTTCGGGATGGATGCGAGTAGCGGGAGATCGGTCGTCTTGGCTTTCATTGAAAGAGTCCTATGTCCAGCAGTGGACCGACAAGGGCTGATAATGATGACGATGATGGTGTTAAGACAACTCGTATCAACTATTGTTCTATATTTCGACAAATAAGAGGTAGTGCCATCCTGTATTGTAGCCGAGCTGGGCCATCACAGGCACGACCAGGGAGGTGTCTCTAGCTTACATGATACCACCGTAAGGCGCAAGGTGACAGCATCACTGATGCGCATCATGCTGGCCCTTTGGAGGAGGAAACCTCGCGTGTATACAGATTTCGCGGGTGTTATGGGCTTCGGTACCCATCCGAATGTTCACTTCTCCCCTTTTACTATAAAAAACTAAAGCTTACATAAAATAAATATTTTTTACTTATTTCTTTACAAAATTCTAATAGACAATTAGCACTTAGAAATAAGCCAGTAACTAATTACAAGCGAAACCTTTGATTCTACGAAAACGTACAATCCTATTAGCGGCGCGTCGAATGATTTGTTTTTAAGAGGCATGCCATAATGACCGGAAACAAATGACCTCTCCAGGCTATGTCGCGGTAGGAAATATTGAATGTGAATATATTCACGTTTAATTGGTCGATTTCCTGATTTGCTTCATATAAGTCTGTTAAGCCTTGCGCGCACATTGCTAACGGTACGGCATATTCCGTGACCGGTACACGCTGCATATTATTTGAGGTCAACTGATGAGACAACTTGCAATTAAATGAATCGTATTCCGAGGCCAAAAGGACCTATAGAATTTAAGAAAAAAATTTATATTTTACGGCAAACGAGCAAGCAAGAGGTGGTCAAAAGACGGCTACAGACTCCCGTAAACATTCCGTTTGTCATGCAGATGCGTTGCCGCTGTTCGTTCTGCCCTCCAATGGGCCACCGGCTACTCACAAACCGCACGAAACGCGATAATATATCTGACGCTTTACGGCGATGTCGTCTGAGCGAGAGGTACCGCCCCGGTCGTGTCAATTCGGCTGTAATGCATCATGGTACTACCTCTTACTAAGCACTAAAGACGTCAGCATTCAGTATTGGTACTAACTTCTAAAAGAAAATAATGTAAACATAAACATGTGAAGTAATAGGTCGAATTTTTTTACAGCTTTATGCAAACAACATGAGACTTACTTACGAAGCATAAAATATCTCACCAATCTACCAGTACTACACGTACCTAAACAACGAAGAGATTACCTCGCACCGAAATCAATAAATTCTAAAATCGCGACTAAAAATGGGCATTCCTATTTTTAGTTGCGATTTTAGAATTTATCATTTACAATTTATCACAGCCTCAATACCAAATACGACTTGCCCAACCTTGTGGTGCGTAATAAAACGCTAAATACTCCGAGGAGAGCCTTTATACACCACAGCTTCAGGAGGAGGGTAAATGTTTTCTAGCGTATATGTGGACGTATGTAGATTTATATGTTCCCTGCCACTGAGTACAGACCTAACTGTTTGATGCAGTTTAAAATACTACATTCACCTTAATATCACGACTAACATAAAGTAGGTACACTAAAATATATTTTAAGTGGTTAAGTGGGTTTTATGTATTCAACTTAATGTTAAGTTATTATTTATAGCTATGTAGATAAATATATAGACGCGTGTTCCAATGAATGATGAAATAACATATTTTAACTTCTTAGGCTGCCTCGTCGTCTGCTGGTAAGCATGTTCAACTACAGTCCCGAGGTCTTTCGTTCCAGTCCCGGGCCGGACGAAAGTATTATTGGGATATTTCAATTTCTAATAACAGTCCGAAGTGGTAAAGTTAGTTACACCACCCTGCCTCTGGGAGTACGTTAACCCGTCGGTCTTGCGCCTGATTGATCTCCGGTGGTGTCGGATCGCCATTCCATTGGAATAGGAGAATGAGGGAAAAGGGATTGCACATGTGCCTGTGCCACACACTTGTGCACTATAATCTCTACTGCACAGTTGGCTATCTCTGTAGAAATTCCGTTAGGACGACATTATATTTTCATTTCTACGTTTAAAGTCTTAGATTTTTAAGATAAAACCTAATAAACTAAATAAATTATGGAATATTTTTTTCGTTATATCGTTTTTGTCGAAATTATCGTGTAAGTTTGCAGACTGAGTATTATTTGATAACATTCAATATCAGTGTATGCATCATTTTACTATATAACCACATGATAATAAGATTAGTATTATTTCAATGATTATACCTCTTCAATAAATAGGGATCGCATTGTTTTTTGACATATATCATCTACCCATACACATTCGACGTAGATCGCCTACATATTGGGGTACAGCAGATTTATAAGCAAGTCAAGCCCTAATTTACAATTCTTTATTTATTTGTCGGTATATATAGCATAATCGCAATAAATACTAATCCGTAAATTCAATAGGATTCATGTTGTTTGGGTTCACATAATAAACCTAGCCTCTAAACATAACTTTAGAAAGATTATGAAATGTATTCATTACACAAATTGTGTTCATTATCAAAGGAGTCCGGTATACAATAAACCTGGAGTACAAACATCTTCTCTAAGAGGTGAGTGTTCGGACAACAGCCCCGGAAAATTGAATATAAACAATTTGTGATAGTCACATCACTAAATATAAAACATTTTACTAAAACAAATCTACAGCCTAGTGAAAATTCACGGTTTTCAGTGTTATATGTTACATATATCCTCGCTAGATCATGTGCTGATTAGGCAGACAGTGCATAAGTCGTGATCAAATATGATAATTCTTAATCATTATTGGTTAGTTTTTGAATAATTAATAAAAATAATAAAATTCTCATTTCTCTAAATATTTGTAAATGTAACAACAAATTATTAACATAATAACTTTTTATAGAAATATTATCAATTTTATTTATTCAATCTGTAGAGAATATCACCAAGATTTCATTACAATGATTTAAACATTTAAAACACTATACAGTGCAATAGGTAATATTTCGCTGTTTATATCTAGAATGAATGACAGTTGTCATCCACAAGTTAGTGATTTAATCCTATAACATTTAATATCTAAAAGATTTACTTACTTTTAAGCAGACCATCAAGCAAGGCATAAAGTTCTTTTTCCGAGTTAAGATATTCATCATCTTCATTGATAGGCCAGTCACAAGCCAAATTATATTCTAAAATGTCAATTTTTTCACCTGAATCATCCTGAATTGTATACAACCTGCAATTAATAAAATTTAATGAATTTTGGTCACACAACTGAAATATTCATTATTTTGTCTTGAGTGTACTGCCAAATTAGACACTAAGCAAAATAGTCATTGCTACAGAGCCGCAGCAATGGGGCCCCTCTCCAAAGCAAACCCATTTGAACCCGCAGGAACTGCTGCAATCCATATAATGTGGCTCATAAACCCTAATAAACTCAAAACAATAGTTGATCAAGGGCTCCAGAATCAAATTAAACCCTGTGCCCTTTTAAATACTTC
>JAFELO010000312.1:472285-508956 GCA_017140195.1 Eumaeus atala
TATATTTGTGTGTATAATATATTTGTATAATATAAACAAATTGTAATTTATCTACAGATATTACTTAGTTCCAATTGACCAATATAAAAAATAATGATGTGAAAATGTGTTGTTGTAGTTAACAGTGAAATATCTACAAGACGAAGCTCCTTAGGTTAAAATTCTGCACAATCCCCAGTAAGTCATAAATAATTTCTATTCCCACCTGCTGAACCACCAAATACTCAATGTCTCAAATTATTTAGTTATTGTAATCCGAACAAAATGTAAATTTCGTACAAAGTACAGATAGTACATATTTATACAAACAGACTGAGTAAGTCAAAGTTAGTAAAACATAATTATGACTTCGTCCCTAAACTAGAAACTAATCAACTTGGAATGTGCAAAACTTTAATTTAATTTATAACTCATACACAGGCAATAGATGAATGAATAGATCCATTAAACTTTTTAAGTGTGTATACATACAGCTGTGCACTTTATTTATGCTCTCAGCCAGAAATTATTTGACTGTTATCTGCAGTTCTATATACTATGTATTTATTTCACTTATACATATGTATGTAATTATACATAGAGCCATAACATCTAAGAAAATTATTATTACTAAGTGCTTTCCTAAATACAAATTTTAGTTAAATTATTTGTATCTCAAAATTAAGGTCTATTTAACTCAAATTTTCTAGCATTTCCCTTGACATTTGAGTTGTCGATATTTCGCTAAATACAATTCGAGTAAAATGTTTGAATTAAATAGTTACAACACATTAATATACTGCATATGTATCTATACTAGCTCCAGCGTAACTCTGGTCCAATTGGTCATAGCATAAAGCATATAACAGTCCTCAACAGAGAGGTTTATACCAAAAACTTTTATCTGTAAAAAAATATATATTATAGTACTCTGTGAATCAAGAAAAGGAGGAAACAACACTGATCAATAAGTGTGAGACAATACAATTAGTGTTAAATTATGATGAAGTTTGTTATTGTATGGTTATACGAGAGGAGAATATGTAGAAGGTCTGAATGTCTTCTAAAATTGCCATTTGCAACCAACGACCAGGGAATCGAAAATCCAGTTGTTCAGTTGTATTACAAAAAAGTATAAAGTTTTTAATTTATTAGGTGTCTTACCAAGTCTGATCATCCGAAAATTCCAGTGATTCCACGTCAATCAAATCAGAGTCAATCATATCTTTGTTTATATTTTGATCCACCTGGTTCATAGTTTAATTATTATCGAAACATCAATTTGGCACTTTCTACAAATCACATGTAATTTAATTTACACGAACTACATTTAAAAAAAAAATTATTGTTCTAATAGTAAAAAAAATTGATTATTTACGATTAAACACAATAATGCCCCGACAAATTTAGTTTGGAATTTGACATTACACTGAAATGCCAAAATATGACGAAACAACGGTATTATCCATAGAGAAAAAAATGTTTTTTATTTTCACTGACGAGGTCATACACAATGTTTTTTTATATGAAGGATAGTATTACTAATTGGCCATAACATAACGAAACAACGTTATAATCCGTAGAGTAAAATATATTTTATACCCATAGGCAAATCCCTATAATACAACA
The DNA here is from genome assembly GCA_017140195.1 of Eumaeus atala. Lineage (NCBI taxonomy): Eukaryota > Metazoa > Arthropoda > Insecta > Lepidoptera > Lycaenidae > Eumaeus > Eumaeus atala. The sequence goes on from JAFELO010000312.1 coordinate 473,894, forward strand.
TAAAAGACGTTTGTCATTAAACAATAACTATTATATTGAAAATAATCACTGATTCGCCATTGTTAATAGAAATATAGTTGATGGGATGTGTTGTCACTTCTTGATGGAAATTCATGTTATAACTTAAATAAACCTGATGATGAATTACTCGACCGATAGTAACATATATATTTTAAATCAATAAATTTGTGGAAATAGTATAAAGAGTATACTTTCTATTTAGGTTAATAGAAATCTAAAGTCAAGGATTAAAAGGGCTTTTAACCTTTTGAAAAAACAGGATGCTTTTATTGAATTGGCATTACATTTAAAAAAATGTGCACCTAAATTCGAAAATATAGTTAGGAATATTCTTGACATTTTTAACATTAATATAGTAAATAGCGTCAGTCCAGTCATCACTCTAGTAAGTCAGGATTCATAAGAACCTGTTGGTCTGAGTATGCGGTATCAAGTGAGCGAGAGGTACCCCCGCCTTCGGTCATGCCATCCCAATTACGTTGCATAGGACGATGTAGTGTCATCTAACTTTCACTAACATGGTTACAAAAACATGATGAAACGTAACTGACTATGAAACAGAGGGAACAAAAATATGTGGTCGCACCTCGTACCTTCCCTCTTACCCCTACAATCGTATTATAATACAAAAACTAGTTATAAGTTGTCAACTTTCGTTCGCCTCGCCTGATAGCACTTTTTTAACAATCAAAGGTCAAAGGAGTGGGAGTAAAATGTAAAATCTTTTTATGTATGTTGATGTACTCATAAGGTCTGCACGAGAGTCTTGCACGTTATACTTAATGTAATATTAATATTGTTCTGCGCATGTGAGGACAGTAAACAAAGATAGTAACGTTTTTATTCCCTTCCTTTTTTATTAACCAACAGTCACATTCGCAGTTAGATTTTAAGTGTTAAACCAACAGGAGTAGGTACCTACATGTGTTACCAAAGTTACAGGACCAAAGGTCATTTTTATTATATAAATTTAATTGCCTCTTCCTAATAAAAAAAAACTCTTTATTGTAAAAGTATCTTCCCTCTATATCAATTAAGACGGCCACTTGCCATCGTGTAACTGTCTATGGCATCTGTTCGCTATCTATATTATCTCTATGAATATAATAGATAAGAACAGGACTAGTTTTATCCATATGTCTGTAGCAGATGTTGGTGTTGAGTTTAAATAATTTAACTTCGATATTATACATCGTGATGTCATCCGTGATTGATATAAATATATTCTTTTGTCGACCTTACTCGCATGATTTTAAGTAGTTTCTAAAACGTGGATAACAACAGAATTGCACAATTTTGGACGGACGGTTCTAAGACGCTGAATGCATATCTTGTTATTTTCATAAATCAATACATATACTGTAGTAAATTGTCTTTAAGTCTTTTTAGGATAAAAGGTATTGCATGTGTATTTTCTTATACAACCATACGGTAATGTAAGTCTACACTTATATTATTGTATACTTGAATAGAAGGAATAGAAGGGAAACCGGCCTAAAAAACAGTCGTGTAAGTCGAAAGACAGCAAATTGTCACTTACACTCTGTCCTCTCTTGTTAAATTTTATTTCTCTCTACGCAATACGTATGCGAGGTTAAATGGACGAAGGTAATACTGTTTTATCATCGTCCTTCTCTATCAACCAAGACGGCCCCTTGCCGTCAACTGCCTATGGCGTCCTTTCTCTATCTACATTTCATCTTTGAATATAATAGATAAAACAGCACTAGTCTACCTATTTGTGGATGGCAGCAGTTGTTAACACAATGGGTAATACAATGAATGAATTAGCCTGTGAACAGGCTAATTTATTCATTTCTATTAGTGGTTAGCATAACGTTTATGGGCCATGGGGTGGGAATACCTAATGCCCCGTCGAACATGGCAGACTTTTTTGTATAGACGTTAGCGGTCGTGTCTACTCCTGTTCGTTTAATACTCTACTGTCTAATGTTTGGGTGGATCTGTTCGTGTAGCCATGCAAGTATTATCTATTTTTATTTAATCTGTGGGTCTAAATTTTTACTGTGGTAATATTAATAAAAAATCTTTCTCTTGTCAACGTGATAGCGCATGCACGTTGTGGTGTAATTTTTTAGTGCAAACTATAAAAATGTCGGCCCATTTAAATTGGATGATCATCAGAAATAACAACGCGTTCCTGGTGAAGAAACGCAACATCAAAAAGCCATTCAGTAAGGAGCCGAACAATGTAACTAACCTTAACGCATTCAAATACAATGGCTTGATCCACAAAAAGGCTGTCGGCGTGGTTGAAAATCCAAACAGGAAAGGCTTCACAGTAGTATACAAAAAGGCAAAAGCTACAAACAAACCATCTAAGAATCAAGTTCGTCGTTCCTTCAAAGCTGGAGCCAGACGATCACTCTACAAGGTGAAGAGGTTGCTCCGAGCTAACCACTACCGCCCAGACTTGGCTAAAGCTACTCTTCGTCGTGCATCTGCAGTTCTTCGTTCACAAAGGCCCATCAAAGCTAAGAAACCTAAAGCTGCTGCAGCCAAAACCGAATAATATGTTGTAAGCTGACAATAAAAACTTTAAAATTCCTTACTTTTTTATTGTAACCTAACCTTTTATATTTACTATACTTGTGCTTTAAAATGTACTATATTGATATACTTGTTGCGAGTTTAAAACAAGACAATAAATAAAATATTAAATTATTTTTAAAGTGTTTATTAGCTACATAATCATGGACATATTCGACAATGTCATAAATCACACGTATTACGCCTCAAAAACCCTATTTCGTAATTTTATTGATCAGGAAATATAAAAAAATATGTGCAATTTACAATACAATAATGAATAATACCTGTTTCTGTTAGTCTTGAAAGTGACAAAAAAGCTTTTTAGTTAAAAAACAATTCAATAATGACTATTTAATTAAATAAATTTTAAACATTGTATTCTTAAGTAAATAATTTAGTTATAATAAACATAAAATTTAATTTTGATACTTACAACTAACAGTTTATATCTAAATAATACTTCAATACACATTGTGTACATGTATAAAATTAATAGCACATTTGATAGTGTTTAAATTTCAAATATACTCTAATCCAAATCAGCAAGCATTTTATTTTTCACTAATGTATATAATAGTTAATTCTTAAATATTCTAAAAGCTACAAGACTTCAAAATTGTAAAATTTACTACTGTTTTCAGATAATAATTAGTCAAAGATATTGTTCTTTACTTAATTATTATCATTTTTCAAATAGTCTTAAAGAGAGCAGTTTAAACAATAACCTGGCTATTAAATAGCAAAATGTTTAACATCTAACTTGACACTAATGAATATTTGTAGGATGTACCCATCTATTACTGTGTTTCCCAATTAGTGATATGCATACCTCAGTGGTGTGCATACCCTTGATGTGAATTGCAACCTGGTGCACATATGTACAAAGGAAATTCCATCAAGGGTTATAAACATCTCTAAATTTTTTTTCTCCATTTTATCACAGTTAGTCTCTTAAAAACGGTTATAAAATGATACATTTACAGTTAAAAAAACATGTACTTCATCTGACCATCAAACTTAAAAATATGATTCCATGTAAGAATGCATAGAAATATATTTTGTTGGTATTAGGAGATGATGTTTAGGGGAACAATCAAGTAGTGTTATGATAACTACTGACACACAAACATACACAAGTGTGTCGTCCTCATTTTGTCCAAGTATATTTGTATGATTTGTTCTATTAAAATTGATCACTATTGATAAATTGTATTTCAGTATTTGTAGACTGTGAAAGCACTATCTACCATCATCTTACAACAACAACTGAAAGTCTGATAATGTATATAGTTTGCTTACAGAGTACAGGTTGATCATTCATCTATCTATGCAAACACATTAACTGCAATATGTACAATTGATATATTTTATACATAGTAAAATCTAATTGGAAACCACTGTTATAGGTGAAAGTGGGCAAGAGAGGCACAATATAATAATAGCAGGAAATAGTAAGAGCACATGATTTTATAATTTAAATACTCATGATTACTAAAAGACATTACTTTTTACATTGTTCATGAACCAAAATTAGACTATATTGTTACAGAGCTTCAGGTACAAAATACACCGAAGAGTTGAAAATTAAAAGGCACAAATATTTAAATCCATTATTTGTTATACAAGGCACAATACACCATATTACGCTTTCACGTTATCTTCATCCGGCTGCATGCATTAATAAATAACTAGTGAAATAAATCCATTGTATTGTATGATATTGTATATCGCTGTGTAGAGGTATCTTAGCTCCTATTTTTTCGTTCAATATTAACAGTAGACCATTACTGGTAGCAAATAATTTCTATGGTGCTCATATACATGTCAGAGTTGCATGTTGGTTATGTGAGACATTTATAAAATTGCCTCATACATTCATATTGGATGAAACTCTTTCAAATTGAAACTTGAAAATACATAGCAATACTACAATATACTCTTATTAACCAAGGCAAATTGACTTGATAATAGACATCTTGTTACTTAATTTGAAAATAAATAATTTTTCCATAATAACATAGAACAAAAAAATAAACTGAGTGAATTGTACAGGTGGATAGGACAACTTGTACGGCGGAAAGAAGGCAGGAATAAAGGGGAGGGTCAGACAACAACTTACACCATTACTAGGAACAGGTGGATAAGGGACTTAGGACTGGTGAGATTGGTGTGGATGAGAAGAGGCCTATGCCCAGCAGCGAGAGATTATGGCTGATAAGTAGGTAATCATAATAACTTTATACACAATGGAACATAATTAAATAGTAGGCTGATGGTGTCGATTTAAAAATTAAATAAATCCAAGACTTACGCTTCATATTGATTACATGTCACATGATAGCTTTTTGTAACATTCAACAGAAAAGTTCATCTAACAGTGGGATTCAAAAGTCCAGTAATATTCTTACAACACAAAAGAAGCTATACTGTGACATTCTTAGTAACTAAGTAGTTAATTGATACAGAAGAAGTCATGATAATTCTTTGTCATGCACAATAGACATGTATGAATTATGTTTCTAAATAATATAAACTATGATCTAAGTATGCAAAACCATACATTAACATGTAACACTATTAGAAAGCGATCGAGCAAGCAAGTTTAGCTTCAAAAATATGAGAGTTCCCAAGTTTCCACAATGATTCAAGACGAACAAAAGACAGTTTTTATAAAATTAATACTACATCTATGTGTTTGCTTAACTCAGTGTCTTAGTATTATTGAAATGCATATGAACATATAAAGCTGTTACTTATCACTTCATAAACATTTGAATTGTGCATTAAATTTAAACATATTTTATAACTAATTATAAAAATAAGCGTGTGACTAGCTGAACAAAAATTAATAGACCATATTTAACTCTATGCAATTTTTTTATAGTAAAAGTAACAAGATGGATTTACAGGTCTCGAGACAAGTGGGGCGCGAGGGAGGTTGCTTACTTTGACCTAAGAGGTTGGCCGGTGTCTCTTTCACAATTTATTATATATAAAAATGAAACCCCACAAGTGTGTGTACACACATTGCTTCTGAATGCACCGAATTTGATTCTTATTCTTGTTTTGGCCCTGGCCAGCACAAGACTTGTCTTGTTCATAGATTGTATCAAACATTCAAAAATGGATAGAGAAATCTACATTTTACAGAGCAATCTTACATTTACGCCACATAAAATTAGGTGTTTCCATGACTACAACTTCTACAATTATGACAGAACATCTGCTGTGTCAGCCAGTATTTAAAACATTTAATTAAACTTAGGAGCAAGTTCAACAAATAATATAGATGAAAAACTGGTTTGAATATGTTCAATATTAAAAATCGGTGGTAATTGTGTATATGAATTATAACAAAATCCTTATATTATATAGGCAAACCTCACCTCTTGAGTTTTCATTAGGTTTTGATACTTGGCAGTAAAAATAATAACTAATAATTCATAATCATTACAAAAATCGAATTAATTAAATGAATTATATACATTTTGTACAATTTGCTGGTTGTTCATGGTGCTATAAGTACATCATATTCAATCACATTCATTACAAATGAATAAACATAATAATAATAAATATAAACAAATGAAGTGTTAATTAGAATTATATCAAACCGAAGGTAATTTTTAATTTACAAATAAATAATTTAGTCAACAATTTATTTAAACAGATGTGATTATTATTAAAACTTTCGTATTGTTAGGCCTATGCCCGGAAGTGGACGTCGTCCGGTTGATGATGATGATGATTGTTACCTAATTGTCGACAGTTACGGTCAATACTTTCACTGGTGAATTTGTGTATTTTCTATTTTAAACATTCTTATTTATAATAGCAGCGCTCAATAGTTTTTTTTTTACAAAATGTAACCTATGACGCTAAATAAAGGTGCAGCTTTCTAAGTGTAAGAAATGTGTGAAATCACAGGCTTAAGGTGAAACTGTTTAAGTATTCTAGATATCAGTATCATAGAAGTGGCAGTTTCTGGGAAAATGGATAAATGCAGAAGAAACAAAATTACATGGTCTACAAGATACCTACAAAATGCAATCCAATATATCTATCGAATATTGTGTTGTGGCAATAAAACCAAGTCTGACGTCACAATATGGCAGTTTACACAGATACTATCAAATTTCAATGCCATTATACATATTAAAATTTGTGAATATCACTTAGGATTTAGCAAAGCTCACTTACGTAATTACTAACACATTTCCAGCTTTTTCATCCATTTATTTCACTTATGTGAGTTGTAAAAATAATGGCATGAACATGTTGTGTAGGTTTATGTCATTATTACAGAAACAACAAATACATATTTGGCATGTATTTGCCCCAATTTTTTTTTCTTAGTAGCTATTTTAAAAACGATATAATGTAATGTTATCTTCAAGCCACACGTTACAATTTTTTTAATAATTCGTTAGCAGGTCAAGAGCTAATGTAAATATTACTATCTATCTTGTTCTACTACAACACCATAATATAAGTGTGAGTTTGGTGAAACCACATATATAGGGAACTAACGGAAAGACTTCATTAAAATATATTGATAAATAAGCATTCTGATCTGACCCTTCTATATATTTCACTTAAATTATATTGCATATTAAGAATACATAAATTGTGCAAATATGTGCGTTTTGTGGTATTAGGCTAACTGGTAAGCCATAAGCGTATAAGATAATCATATATTGGTAAGGAGAGCATAATGCTCCCACATTGATGATGGTTATAGTTCGTGTGCGAAGTCGCAAATTAGGCCATCAATTGGATTATCTACTACTACAATAAAATAACACAGAAAAATAATGAATTTCTTTCCCTAGACCAGAAGATCTCAAATTAAATTTGTTTCAATTTTGCAATATACAGGGTGTGTGGTGGTGGGGTGCAAAGTCTCAACGAGGTGATAGCCTAGATCATTTTGAGCACAACATGTCTTAGAGGAAAGTATGATAGTTTTTTTTGCTAAATTTTTAAGATTTGTTTTCAAGAAACTCCAAAATTAGTTAAGTGGTGCTAGTACTTTTGTAACAGTTAGTAGAATGTTTTTATGTTTTAATCTGTTTTAGGTTATGTCTGCCTTACCTTATTTAATTATTTTCAAGTGTCTGTACCTTCAGAAAAAAAAATAGATTCATTTGAAGTTTAATTTTATTCTTTTTTAATTGGAATGATGTAGTTTTCAGAGACATAAAAAAACCTTGTCTTGGTTGTTGAAATCATTTTGGAAACATGCTTGATTATTCCACTTATATTAGCATTCATGCAAGTAGGTAATATCATCAGAGATAGGCTACTAAAACCAAACGAAGATAGAAAATGTTAAATTTTTAGAAAACAAAAAAAAAAAAAAAAACTACGATTTTAGTTACATTTTTAAGACTTTGTTTTTAAGAGTGCACTCATCAATGGAACCGCCTGTGCCTCTGAGCAAATGCAAAGGGCTTCACACAAAGACAGGCGGCACGGCGGATGAGAGTCAAACAAAAAAAAAAAAAACAAATAAAGCTCATCAATGACACGATAAGCCAGTTAAGTAAAAACCATTTATTTCGTTGGCTTATTATTTCTTTAGTCCAGTTCAAAGCACTGTTGCGACTAGACTTTTTTAAAGCACCCTCTGTCGTTTTAAGATTACCGTGTTAAGTTGTAGCTGTTGTGGGCGCTCCTTCACGTGTAATTTGAATTACTTCATGGTAAAAATAGTTTACTAACGAAAGAGTACGCTGATATCATCTTCATCTATGGCAGTGCTGACGGCAATGGAGCATTAGCACCAAGGATGTACCAAGACCGCTTTCGGAACCGAAGGTTACCAAACGCGAGAGTGCTTTACAACGCGTTCCGTAGACTCAATGAAGTAGGAATAGCACGTACTGAAAGTGGAGGGAATTCAGGACGTCATCGACCTGCTGTTGATGAGGATATACTGAAGCATTTGTCGAGGATCCGACTACAAGCATCAGATCAGTAGCCCGCAATCTCAATGTTTCAAAGTGGAACATTTAGAATGTCGTGCATCGTGAGAGAAAATATCCTTTCCGCGGCACAAGAGTGCAAGGTCTGGAAGAAGGAGATCCCGCGCGAAGAATACAATTCTGCAGGTTTTTGTGAAACTTCGATATTAAAGACAGACATAAGGTTTTTACGAAGCATTTTTTGGACCGACGAATCCAAATTTTCGAGAGAAGGGATTACAAATTTCCATAACTTACATCAATGGGCTGATAAATACAATCCACACTGGAAAGAGCAAGTAACTTTTCAAAGAAAACTTTCCGTTAATGTGTGTGCTGGAATAATGGGCAGGACTCTGATTGGACCTCATTTTTTGACATATAACTTAAATGGAAACAATTATCTCGAGTTTCTGCAAAACGATTTGCCCGAACTAATGGATGAAGCTCAGTTATTGGCATACGAAAGGGCGATGATATTCCAGCACGATGGTTGTCTCGCTCATTACTCCGTAGCTGTAAGAGAACACTTAAAAACTATTTCCCGGAAAATTGTATTGGCAGAGGTGGACCCATGCCTTGGCCTGCTCGCTCGCCCGATTTAACTCCTTTAGATTTTTTCGTTTGGGGGCGAGCTAAGGAGCTCATTTACAATGGAAATGAAATTAATACCAAAACTTTAGAAACAATGAAAGACGAGGTTATATTAAAAATTACAACTACTGAAGGAGGAGGGCGGCGGAAATCACGGCTCTCACTTCGAAAATCAACGTAAATACAATTATGCTTGAAAAAATAAATAATGTAACTAAAATGGTTTTTTTGTTTTTCTAAAAATTTTACACTTTCTACCTTCGTTTGATTTAAGTAGCCTATCTCCGAATATGAATGAAGGTAGCATTCAATAAATAAAAGTGGAATAGTCAAGCATGTTTTTAAAATGATTTGAACAACCAAGACAAGTTTTTTTTATGTCTTTGAAAAACTACATCATTCCATTCTATTTTATCATTCCATTGAAAAAAATGTTAAAAATTTATCAAAAAAAAAAAAAACTATCATACTTTTCTATAAGACATTTTGGGCTCAAAATGATCTAATTGACCTAGGCTATCCTACAACCTCGTTGAGACTTTGCACCCCACTACCAAACACGCTGTATAATTGTTGCTTTTTAGTAGTTTTATTTTGCAATCAGGTAGCATATAGAATTTTTGTCAAATTCATTTTACATACAAATTTAAAACTACATTCAGACATAATATTGTAATAAAAATATTTCTTACTAGGTAAATACAAATTTTGGACAAGGACTTACTATACTATATTCTTAAGCAATTAAGCTACTAATATTTACCATTAATTAAAAAAACGCACTGGAATGTGATAAAGGAATGTGATCATTATTTGGTATTGTTGACCCTGTACCCTTGGTATGAGGCTCTCGTGGGTTCCGTCAATTAGACACAATGATTAATAACTAATACTGGCATACAACTAGTTCATCCAACTATTATGAAAATAGTTGACTGACTAAAATTGTGATTCTCTTGTGTTTATGATTTTTCTTTATAAGACAAGGTTTGGTGTGCATTTCAGAATCAGCCAGATGCAGACATAAAAAGTGTGTTTAGACTAGTGTGTATAATCTATACATCTATTCACACGCCAACTTGCTATCAAATGAGCTGAGAGCAATGCCAAACGCTTGTATAGCACACAACGGATATCTGAAATCCATAGTAAACACATCCTCTGAGATCCTACCGAATTGCATCACAATGTAATCTGGTTCGGAGTCATGTACTATTTGAAAGTTCTTCACGCTGGCCTGAGTTACCCGGCCGTGGAAGTTGAGCACGTAGGACTGGGTCTCGTCGTTCCACACTGGTGTCTTGTTGTGAAGAACCACAATATCATCGTAGTTCTGGCTCTTCCAACGCTCGAGGAGGGTTTCGCTGTCGTCTCGAGGCGCAATGATCACTCTCTGTCGGTCCGGTGTCATACCCGGAAGGATTGTAGTCATTTTTCTTGGACCTTTGAAGCCAAGAACATTTGTATCCTGAAATTATTTAAATTAATAATATTATATATAATATATTTTATAGTACAAGAGGATAAAGAAGCATTTGACGACTACCAGCTAAGCATTGCAACACGGCACTACTACTTGGGTTTTCAACATAATATTATGTTGATAACTGATAAAATCGAAGCCATACATTTGATCACAAAATTAAAGATATTGATCTAAAAACAATTGTATATATGTATTTGCTAAAAAATCTCTAAGTAAACAATATAATGTGAATCTATTACACAACTTTCAGACTAACACACATTCGTTACAAGAATTGTATTGCAGCCGAATTCAAGGGAGATATAAAATCCTGTTCACTTATAAGATTGAAGTTATGGCTGTATTCTTATGACCTAATGGGCAAGTTGCCACTATGAGGTTATTGGAAGAGGTACTGCCATGCTGCATAGCATTGGGCCGGCACGACCGGGGAGGTACCTCTCGCTTACATTATGTATATCGGCGTAATTTGGCATCTTCGTTATCACGTTACATGCGGTTTCTGAGTAGTATTGCAGTAGTGAGTAGTAATGGGAGGAAAGGATGAAAGGAGGACAACGCATCTGCATAGTAATTATACGGACATGTATGGGCGACAGTAGTCGTAAAAAGGCTCTCTCTCGTTTGACCCGAATACTATAAAAATGGTATTGTAAGTAACATTTGTAAAGAACTAGCAGCGCCCCGCGGTTAGACCCAGTTCCATTCCTACGTACGATGTGCGACAGTATACTGTTACCGTACGCATATTGTACGATAATCTGTACCTAGTATAATGGATTTATTAATTTCAAGGACATGAACATTACGTTTGATACGGCGTATTAATCAATTAATTGAAAACATTACTGTGAAAAGTACGACATTTCGGGTCCATTTATTGCCATATGCGATAATTCGACGCTCCTGGTGCGATCATTGTCTCATGTCAGGTTGTGCACGATGCCGTAGCGTCATAATATATAGCCACATAATATATAGCCACATAATATATAGCCACATACAATCGTCCTCATGATTGTAGTTCGCATACACAAAGATATTTTTTCAAATCCGATCTGTAGTTTAAGAGTTTAGGGCCTTCAAACAACGTCGGTATTCGTAAAAATGCTCCGTTCGCTCCCCTATTCTATAAAATATCTTCAGCTTCTTTATATTAGTAAAGTTTTTTTTTTATAGAATAAGGGGCAAACGAGAAATCAGAGCCTTTTGATGACTACCGACACCCATGGACATTGGCTTGATTGTTACGCAGATGCGTTGACCTCCTATCACACCCCAATGGGCCACCAGCTCGTGTCACAAACCACACGAAACGCGCCAGCGACGCTGTCACTTTATGCCGGTATTAAGTGAGCGAGAGTTACTTCCCCGGTCGTGCCAGTCTAATCTTCACAAAACTAAATAACTAAAATCTTTGATTGTGATAATGGTGTTGCCAATCTATAAGTTTATTTACGCGCTTACAAGAAAGAGAAATATGGAACTTACATATACAATAGCAGCCAGCTCATGCCTCGTGGGGTCACTGTGGTTCTTCTTCCACGCTTTGCCATTGTCATACACAGTGAACGCCGTGCCCAGCAAGTTGGAACGAAGTTTACCTGCAAAGCTGTCCGCCTGTCGGGTCAGCTCGGTCGGGTCCGTTGATATCAGGTAATTGGATGTGGCTGACTTTTTACGTTTTCGACCTTAAATTTAAATTGGATTGGATTAGCGCTGGTGGAAGTTTGATCAAATCATATTCACAATTCTTGGTACAGTTTGTGCAGTTTAAGTTCATCAAAACATGCTCGACCAAAAATTTTTTTATTGTATCCACTTACCAGCTAGTAAAAACACCTTCTTCCCGTAGTCTATCTCAAGATGAAGGAAATATGTTGGATAGAGTCCCCGATCCATACCTTTTCTGTCTCGGGCTATGCGACACTTGTACAAAGTCCCATGTTTTGCTGGAGTTCCAACAAATGATTCGACAGACCCTTCTACTGAACCTTCTATTTCAGTCTGGAAATAAAAATAATATTGTGATATTATAGCCAGGACGTCCGCTATGCACATCCGTTCTGCACTACAGACTCTGTTCCTTATTTATAAAATCTGTCCTGTTCATAAAATCAATGGAGAACAAACAAACAAAAAAAAGAATTCCAGGAAGGAGATGCCCTGCTGCATAGGAGGAGGTAGTGCCATGCATAGTGCATGACACCACATCCTCTTGTGCAACGGAATTAGGCCGGCACGTCGCCCATTTGGTGGGGGGTAAGGAGGGCAAAGCATCGGCATAGTAATTATGTGGAGGTTCATGGGCATCGGTGGTCGTAAAAAGGCGCCAATTGCTCGTTTGCTCCCCCTTATCTATAAAAAAAACAATTTCGGAAACTATTGATTTCGGTTTTCTTGAGAACATAGTTTGAACTCAAGAAAACTGAAGATTGCCTTGTTAAAATTTTCAGTTATATTGACGTTACAGGAAGTAACAGGCTGTTTATGGGAAGCACTTGTGGTGAACAATCTAATATGACACTCATTGAGCTTAATTAAATAAGTCGGCAAGTTCACCTGGTGCTACTTCCAAGTCCATAGAAAGTTACATATCATCATTGATGCCCCATTTACATTTATTTCAATAAAAATTGATTGAAATAAATGTAAACATTTTAGGCCATTAATTTAAAACATTTAAAAATACTGCTTCTGCTTCAAAAAGTAGGACCGAGAAGATTATCACATAATTATGCAATATTGTTGGTCAGCACATTTTAACACACTCAAGTAGTGGATAAGCTTGTGTAGCTGGACTAGGTAAAAATTTACTACAATTTTAACAAAAAAATATCAATTATACCCAATATGTGTCATATATACTACATTGAACTTAATTTATTGTCATGCCAATGAATAAAGCAAGCTTTGTTGAGTCATTGTTGACATAATGCCTAGTATAATATCGAAACCAGTATGACTAACATAATATAATTGATTGGGACATGATTTTCCACTATTGATTAAAAGTTCTGGGAACAAGTTAATATGGCAATTACCTGACTTGGAGATATGTCACGTTGAGGCCTACCCATTGGAGCCACAGCGGCATCAGCACAAATATCATCAGTACTTGCATCCCGCCCCACGCTACACACTGGCACACTCTCCTCTTCTTCTTCACCACTATTATCCCCAAAATCGTCGCCCACAGTAAGCCATTCAATTTGATTACCTAGTTCTGTAATTTACATTTTCCATTTAAAAGGAAAAGGGAACACACTTCCATCTTTTTAACTTTCTTTTTCTATGTATACATAAATTTGTACAAAAAGAACTATAAAGTAGAGACAGCCACACCTGGTCATCTAAGTCAAATTCTAATATCTTAGCTAGTAGACAACCACAAGGTGCATTGCATGAGTGTGAAATCTGTATCAATACAAAAATAAAACTTTTTAAGTGTGCAGTACTTTGGAAATCGATACATTGAGAGAAAAAAATAATTAATAAACAATTAGGAGAAGTAATTAATATCAGTGTTAAATTATAAGAAATGAAAAATTTTATATTTTATTGTAGGCACACTTTTCCTATAGTCCAAAATAAAATAATGTTTATTTAACACATTTTTCACACTCTCTCTCACACTCAATCACAGTTATAATCTCCACTCCACAATAGACAGTCAATCTTATTATATTTTAGCAACTATTATATATAAAATGACTTTAAAAACAATAGTATTATCTAATAAATCTAGTCTAGTAGATATGTAATAAGCACTTTAAACTCTGAAAATATCAGTACTAAAAGTTAATAATACATTAGAACTTACCATCATATGTACATATCCTATTGGTTTGCAGGGGTATTACTTGATCAGGATTAACAGGCGACATAAGAAATTGCATTGGACCATCATAGCCTTAAAAAAATCAAATGCGTAACAAAAACAGGGCCCAACATGCAGATGAAATAAAGAATAAACTTAAAACAACATTAAATGCTAGTTACAATTAATTTATTTCAATACGCACCATGTACTTCTCGAGAGCGACTCCCAGAGATGGGACGTTTTGCAGAACCAACTCTTAAATCATTAGCTTGTACCATACCCAAATTCTGCCTTTTTTGTTTCATTTTCTGTTCCATTAATTGACGCTAAAATATTGCTAGGTATTAATTAGGGTACTTAGAAATTTCAAATAATTCATCCAAGTTTCCACTTACTTGCTGTTCGATTTTTTGATCCCGAATATTTGTTTCCGCCATTATTAAAGTATTATAAATAACGTAAATATTTATCTACACAATTTCTAAACACTAAGTTTTTCTCAAAATGTAATAAATTTAATTTCATTTAGTAAGCTCTTTTTTTTGTTTGTAAATCATCTTGCCTACCGTTGCCGTAGAGTTTGGTGTTGCCATGGTATTGAATAAGATATTGAGCTGTTACCTACTTGCCAGTTCCCAAAGTAAATTTATATTTTAATGTTATGTTTTATTAATCAACTTAAAAAAAGAGATTATCAATTCCACGCATGAATATAATTTAATTGGAATTGTGAAATAGTCACATGATAATATTCCAAACAAATTCGAAACAACATAATGGATATTAAATAAAATTAAGTGAACATATTGAACCCGAGTGGGTTTATTTCACAAAACAGTGCACTGTAGAACCTTAAAATTTATTCTCGATTTTACGTATTTTGAATACCTACTACTGTATTAAGCGATCCAAGGTAAAAGTAAACGAAAAATACGCAAAATAATCGTGGGGTAGTAACATTGATATTGAATGTCATTTAGTTGTCAATTGTCAGTAAAATTATTTCTTTTTGAAAATGGCTCCTGCTCGGAGTATATTGGGATTTATTAATCACAAAACCATTAGTGCTGCCTTTAGAAATAATATTTCCAATACAACATGTAGACTTCTACATAGGTGCAACAGTTGTAATACATTTTTACGTGGACCCACTGTGCCACTGGCCCTTCATGGCTCAAAAGGTGTAAAATGTAAGTTATTCGTTATTATTACATCACTGGCTTTAGTATTTCCTAATGTTAACGGTCTATGCAACATACATTTCCTTACGCACATCAGCCTTATTCCGTATTTTTTTTAATTTATCACATCTTAAAAATATAACCTCACTTTCACAGATAATACAGTCGGTCCAAAACACCGCTTCATACATACAACCAATCACTTGAACGCTCGTGTTGACTACTATAAAGTACTCGGTGTAGCTAAGAACGCATCTGGAAAAGATATTAAGAAAGCCTATTATCAGCTTGCCAAGAAATATCATCCTGATGCTAATCAGTCAGATCCACAAGCTTCCAAGAAGTTTCAAGAAGTATCTGAAGCATATGAGGTCAGTTCTGTTATCGTTGATATATATACACTACTCAAAACAAAATAAGGGCCACTAAGATTTTTTGATGTATCATGAAAATATAAAGACATCAACTTGTTTAACTTATGTAACTACAGAATAATGTTATTGATTATAATATAGGCTAACAATTGCTTGTAATAATGATCATGAATTCTCTTTTTTATGTTATAAAATATTAATGAAAAACATGTACAAAAGAAATCACAGGAAAAAGACGTAACTACTGTTCTTGTCATATTTGTTTCTTCTTTTTAATAACGACTATGTCCTCTCTTAGGTACACTCCAGAAATATATACACTCCACAAGCCTAGTATGCATAATCTGGATTAAATTCCTCACATTTTCATCTGGAATCTCCTCCCAAGCATCTTTTAAAGTATCAATCAGCTGCTGTTGGTTGTAGACCCCTTGCTCATTCTCTTTAACTCTTCGTTTCAATTGGTCCCACAATTGCTTGATCGGATTTAAATCTGGACTGTTAGCTGGCCATGGTAATACCTCAATATGAGACTCTTCTAGAACAGTTTGGGTTGATTGTGTTGTGTGTGCATGGGCATTATCTTGCATCAGTATGAATACAGGCCCCACTCGCTATGTAAATAGGATCACCTGAGGCCTGATGATGTCCTCGATGTAACGTTCTGTAGATATGGTACCCGAGTTTTAAATGGTGAGTTCAGTTTTAAAGTGTAAACTAAACTAATCCCACCCCAAACCATTATGTTCGGACCACTGAAACGATCAACTTCGTGAATGCAGGACTCGGAAAACCGCTCGCCGCGTCGTCTCCACACTCTAACACGCCGATTATCATTAAGCAATTTTACTTTCCACTCATCTGTAAAAACCACCTTGCCCCACTGATGAATCCACCAGTTCAAATACTGACGGGATAATCTTAATCAGTTTGCATGTTGAACCCTCTCAGAGGAATTCAAACAACTCGTCATCTTGATGTTTGCTGGTCTTCGTGCAATCGATTATGTATAATTTGATCAATGACACAGTTTGTAATTTACAGCCGTTAATGTATGATCACTTACTTGGATGTACCTATCCTGTCGAGTCGTTGTTATGCACACTCTACCTGAACCAGGTCTCCTGGCAACACTGCCAGTGTCTTGGAAGCGATTCCACACATTTTGGACAGCTCTTCAAGAAAAATCCAACTGCAAACCCACATAACGTAGAGAACGTTCTTCTTGAATCATAGTTATGGCTCTGGTTGCTGTAATTGTGTCCATGTGCACTTGTACTGGTGGCATGATTAACACGAGATGATCAATGGATCAATTAAAATTGAAAAAGTAGTACCTTTTTGCTAAAATAACCGAAACAAGTTAATAAGGCAATCAAAGAAAAACATAAGAACAACATTCAATTATTTTTTCTTAAAATGATGGCCATTACTTTCAAATTAGGAACACAAACACAAAATAAAAAAAGACATAAAAGAGATCAACACCAAAGAGTTTGTAATATGAATATAATGCTACATATCAGTTACTTTCAGTTTATTAAATTGCACTTAAATGTAAATAAACTAGTGGCCCTTATTTTGTTTTGAACAGCAGTCTTGTACAATCGGTAAGAATAAAAATATAAAAAAAATAAATAATTAAAGTTATTTTTTTTTTTATATTTTTTTATATATTTTTAAGTCACATACAGTACTTACACATTTTAGATCTCTATAAAAATATATTTAAAGATAAAAGATTACATGTGGTAGAGCCAAGGTTTTTATTCATTGTTGGTATTCTTGAATACAATAATCTTGAAACACATTTAGTATCCACTCTAATATACTTGAAAGTTTATTATTAGATTCCTACTTCCTTTCCTACTATTCATACTATTACCACTCCTACTACAGAATTGATATACCTAGAAGTTTTACATTAGGACTAGTCTTTTCAACACTTGATCTCTTCTATCTCAGCAGAACAACCTTTACTCTATACATATAGATATATATACAGCTGATCCCCTGCTACTCACAACCAACTCTGATTAACTTCCCACTATCACTTTGTTTTTGTGAAGGGATATTTTAATTACCTTTAACCAAGGCTCCACACACAAGTAGGTGTGGACTTGTATATATGCTATTATGCCTATTTTATCTACTAATATTCATCCAGCCTATAGTGAGGTGGCTAAGTCAGTCAGTTTTTTTTCTATAGAATAGGGGGCAAACGAGGAATTCTGATGGCTCTGGCCTTTTATGACTACCAACGCCCATGAACATCCACATAATTACGATGCCGAGGCGTTGCCCTCCTTTCTTTCCCCCCAATGGGCCACCAGCTACACACATACCGCACGAAACGCGACACTGAAGATGTCCCTTTAAGGTGGTATTATGTGAGCGAGAGGTGCCCCGCAGTCGTGCGTTTTTTCTTTTTTTTCGGAAGGACCTCCTATTGGTTGGCAGCGCTATTGCTCCAGCCTCAACAGTTGGACCAGCTAGCGAAGACTTTTCGTGCCGGAGCAATTCCGTGGTATAGGAGGATGTAGTGTCATGCACTGTGTATGGCACTACCTCCTCCTATGCAGCATGGCACTACCTCGTCCTGTAATCTTTAACTAAGTAGATACTCTAGTTATTATCACCAAATAACCAACAACACATATTTTGATGTTTGTATTATTGAAAAATTGTATTATTATATTAATTTCCCTTATTTTTAGATATTATCCGATGAGAATAAAAGAAAACAGTATGATACTTTTGGAACAACATCGGACCAAATGGGTATGGGCGGTGGCCCTAGTGGCAGTGATGGTTTTACCCACCAGTGGCAATACAAATCCACGATTGATCCAGAAGAGCTGTTCCGTAAAATATTTGGCGATGCAGGATTCAAAAGTGAAAGTTTTAGTGATTTTGCTGAAAGTCAGTTTGGTTATGGCGCTGCTCAAGAAGTGAGCTTTTGTGTTTATATTTAACATTACTAGCATTATAAGTTACTAGTAGTATGAGACATGCTTGTGTCTATACAAAATGGAGATGGCACGGTCTAATGTCATGTTATCCTTAATAATGGCTTAACTCTCTATTTCACTTTCAGTATGATACGAGATACGAGTTCTTATAAAATTGGAAATACTCCAAGGCCATTAGCACTTGAATAATGTATATTGTTAGTTATGATATTATTAGTTATGTTAGTTTACTGGGCATTTTGCAAAGCATTTATTGCTTCAGTGTAATGGGCTTGTAGGACTTACTGGTCATGATCATAATAACTATTTAATATTATTACAACTTGAAGTAAGAATTGACTCAACGTGAGAGGCCACACACCTCGGTATAGTTCATAATGGAGCCACTATATCTACTATTGCACTATATAAAGTGAGAATAATCATAGCATATAAATTGTTTTTTAGGTTATTGTAAATCTTCGGTTCACTGAAGCCGCTCGTGGTGTGAACAAAGATATAAATCTCAATGTGGTGGATACTTGCCCAAAATGCCAAGGAACACGATGTGAACTTGGCACTAAAGCTATCAAATGCACATACTGCAATGGAACTGGCATGGAAACCTTCTCTAGAGGTAACATTTTTATTTTGGGGACAATTTTGTAAAAGGCCTCATTGCTGCTTTGCAGACCAATTGGGCTGACATGTCTGGGTATCTTAGTACACAGATAGGACAGAGGTCATACAGGCGAATCCCGTCTAGGTCATAGATGTTTGTGTATGTGCTATATATAATTCTATATAATCTGATGAAGATCTTGAATGTTATGATTTATTAAGTTTATAGAGTCCTTATGGCACTTCACACAAGGCTGGACTAACGTGGTGTAGTCATGCTGTTAGAGTGAGATAGATATGTGTTCACCAATGCTGATCATGTGCTTTCCTATTTTTGAACTATATATTGCTGCATATGTATACTACATAGCTCTTGCTCACACAACACCAGTATGAATTAGTAGTTGCATTTTGAATGTTGCAAAACTGTACACTTACATAATACTATCTGTAATTTTTCTGGCCCTTTTGTAAACCAGAGCGGTAAAAAAATTGGCTGGTACTTTTGTTTGTATGGCCATGTGAAGACAAGTGTTTGATTTGTCTTCATCGTCTCATTCTTTCTTAAGGGAATGTACAAATAAAAGTTTTTTTTTGTCAGGTCCATTTGTGATGCGTTCAACTTGTAGACATTGTCACGGTACAAGAATGCTGATTAAATTCCCATGTGTTGAATGTGAAGGAAAGGGATCATCGGTATGTACATCATATTATAACATTTTATAGAATAACCAAACTCAACAGCTTGGGAGACTTGTCTGATCCATACCGAACAGTTTAGAGACTCTAATCAGAACTCTTGCTTTGAGTCTTATCTGAAGCTTCTAAATTTTTGACCTAGGGATCATATCATATGACGGACTCGTGGGCGACTTTAATGACAATCTTTTAACGGATCATCATCATCACCACAGAATGCTGCAGGAGTTTCTTACTGATACCATTTGATGCAATTCACTAAGGAGCCCACCCACTTCACGAAAGAAAGCGAAACTCTAATCGACCTCGTTTGCTGTAATACAAACCTGAATCGAGTCTGGGTAGACTACATTCCTGATTTGAGTAATCATGCCTTCATATATTTTAACTTCAACGTACCTAAGGTTAAAATATCCTCTAAAACTTGTGTATAAGCAAATAAAAAGTATCGAGCAAAAACTACTATAAGAGGTGTTCGATACTATTGACTGGACAAGATCGTTGCAAATAGTGGGCGTTGAAAAGGGTCGGAGAATTCACGAATAGTTTACTACGGGTATTTGATGTACTCTCTCCTGTTAAGACAATAAATATTAAAACTCGCCAATTTCCATGTATTACATATAATGTTAAACCAATGATGCAATCTCGAAACGATGCTGGCAAAGGAGCGCACCTTCTATAAACTGTTTCGTCCAATTATTATAGGGAGCTAAAGCGTCAGGTAACGAACGGTATTGCTCTTGAAATTAAACGTATATTGTAGGACACACATAAGTTTCTAACACAAACACACGTTATTACAAGAACAGTCAACATGTCCATAATTACGAATAGGTTTCCTCTTACGCGGAAAACTGCTGAGGTAAAACCCATACCTCAAAAAGAGAATGTAACAGACGTTAAGGACTTACGACCTATCAGCATTCTCCCATGTACCTCTAAGATATTGGAAATAAATGTATGTAACCACATAACTAAATCAATGACACTAGTTCCAACAATATACTTCTCACTGCACAGTCCGGGATTCGCAAGCGCCACAGCACTTCGACGGCTACGTTGTTGATAATGTACTGTGCGCTCAGAATGCGGGATACGGTACAATACTTGTGCTACTCGACTTTTCACGTGCATTTGATACCAAGAATCGTACCAATGTACGATTATTATATTGTCCAAATTTAGGTATTATGGTTTTAGTCCTCATGCAATATTGTGGTTTCGTAGTTATTTCAGTAGACGTGCACGCACAGGTCGTTCAGGTAAGAGATGACGACGGTTCTGCAATGCTATCTGACGTCAGCCCCTCAAATAGTGGGATTCCTCAAGGGTCCATAATTGGTCCATTCATTTTTGCATTGTATAGTTCTGATATTGTCAAACATGTTAAACATGCAATTGTCATATTCACGCAGATGACACATAACTACATATTGTGTGCAAACTTATATATTAAGTGATATATGCAGCACAACTAAATTGAACGAAGATTTCTCCTGTACTGCTACCTGGCCCAAGGCTAATATTATTAGTACTTAATCAGAACAAAAGTAAATACATAATGATCGGCACCAAAAACCAGTATATACAGACAGTATATCTGATTTCTGGAGAAAGAAATCTGTTGTGAAAATACTGGACGCAGAAGTTGACCTTGTAGTTGAAGTATTTGGGTGTGCTTTTAAACGAAAATTTAAAGTTTGAAAAACATGTGATACGAATCGTCAGTAATTGCTTTTACAGGCATATATAAAGGTTCTATATAAAATTAAAACTCTTTGAATACCGATCTTCGCTTGAAGTTATGTGAGTCTTCAGTTTTATACAACTTGAACTATACAGATGCTGTAACAGGACCGTGTCTACTACAAAAGAACTTATACAAAAAATACAGAAGGCATGCGGCCGTGGTTCGGTGTCCCGCCACTTGAACACGTTTCCCCCTTCTCAATAATACCAAGATTCTTCGCATGGACTTCGCAGGCAACTTCATTTTGCCACCCTGCTCTTTGGTATCATTAGATGTCGAACACCACCATACTTATTCGACAAACATCAGTTGACTTGCGATTAGCAGCTTACTCATATTACGAGAGAATCTGGGTACCTGTTCATGACCCAACTTCACAGAACTGCAGACTTTCGGGGTAGTTTTAGATATTCGGCAACTAAGTGTTGGAATAGTTCGCCACCGCCTCTACGATCCCTCAAAAGCAATAAATAATTTTAAAAATAAAGATAAGACGTATTTGTTACATAACCTATCTAATGGTAATAACTAGCAACATATTTATGTATGTTATAAATTAATTCACGCCTGTGTCACGTACCTTATTATAATGACCGTAATAAAAGTGGCTGACTATTCCAGTGCTGTAACCGTCCCCTTAGATTCTTTTTTGTTTTTTTTTTTCAAATCATATTAAGCCTAGATATAATGTGGGTTTTACTTAGAGCCATTTTTAATATTTGTCACATTGTATTTTCATTGTTATGAATATATATTTTATTTCATTATTTATTTTATATTACGCTTTATAATTTGAATGGGTTTATTTATATTTATTAATCTTTTATTCTTATATAGTTAGTATTTCTAACAGTCACTACCTTCTATCTTACCTCCCGGATGTCAGTGAAAATCGGTGTCGGTGAAACTTAGTTCTCCGTGGTATTGATGTCCATTTCAGTGCTACTCACACCGCATTGCTGTGCAGATAGCACTGCAAGGCTGTCACCTTGTTGTCTATAGGATGATTAATTATTATTATTTTATTTGTAAAGATATTTCTATTTCTTGTCTGTGAGTGCTTGAAATAAGTAAGCGTTTTTGATTGTTTTATTGGGAAGGTAATGTAAACTCATTTACTATGTCAATACATTCATTGGTAGTCATAGGGCGTGTGCCCTTGGCTTACTTGATACCTACAACAAGGCTCAACAGATATTGTTACTGCTCTGTATCACTCATATTTATCACACTGTGTATCACACTTATATATATATATATATATATATATATATATATATATATTTGGCAAGGTTTTGTGACATGGTTAAGTTATACGAATGAATCTGCAGGCTGCATTCATCTATGAGTGTCATTAGTTGCAAGTTAACATCAGCGTGTTAAGTCCACCATCAATATGTCCATTTTCTGATATTGTTCTCACTTTACCATTTATTAATAGACGTACGGTTCTCATTAATATAATTTAAATAAACAATTACATATCCAGATTGGAGTATATAATAATATGAACTAAGCGCGAGGAGGAGTTTTTATTCACACATTTTTTTTGTAATTCAACGGCCTCTGTGATTGTTTATTTCAAAACATCATTGGACTATAATTTTGAGAGAGCCGTTATTGAACTATTTCATCGTTGTATAAAATCATCATATATTATTATGATTAACCAAAATTATAATGTTAATGATAATAACATAATTATTGTGATTAATATTACAATCAATACCTTTTAATTTAAGACGAGACCAACTATTCCCTTCTTTATCGCACCGGTAAAAGATAACCCTACTGTGGTATTATCTGGTCGATACTTCTATACTCATCTCAACTAATGATACGTCACATTCGCAAATAAAATAGCACCTGAATGTTACAAGTCACATAATTGTTTTAGGTGCAACGTAAGAAGGTGACAGTGCCAGTGCCAGCAGGCGTGGAGGACGGTCAGACGGTGAGGATGGCCGTGGGCAACAACGAGGTGTTCATCACCTTCAAGGTGGAGGCCTCCAAGTACTTCCGGAGAGACGGAGCGGACGTGCACACAGACTGCTCCGTGAGTACTAAATAATGTCGTTTAGTGCTTGTGCGTAATTATATGAAGTAGAGGCGGGAGAATTAACTTGTACGTGTGCAAGGTGAGGTGTATAAGGCTAAAAGTTTATAAGCTGTAAATAATAGTAGTAGAAGAGTAGATGGACCAATCATAATTTAGTGCTTATCAACCGTAGCGATACCTATACATACATTTAATAATTTAAATGTATAACATATTTCTAGCAATCAATCTTTAGAAAAGATATTCTAGATAGAGTTAAATCGTGTGAAACCATGACTGGTTAAGCCTAATAACGTTGCTTTATTGCGCGCAAGTAGCTTTTTATAGAATAGGGGGGGGGGGCAGACGAGTAATCGGAGTTTTTTTTATGGCTACCGACGCCCATAAACATCTACATGATTACTATGCCGATGCATTCGCTCCTCCCACCTGTAATGGGCCACCAGCTACTCACGAACCGCACAAAACGCGCGACACTGAAGAAAGGTTTACGGCGGTATTATGTGAGCGAGAGGTATCTCCCCGGTCGTGCCGGCCTAATTTTGTTGCATCCGAGGATGTAGTGTCATGCACCGTGCACGGCACTGGCGCCTCCTATGCAGCATGGCACTACCTCTTCCTAAATAGAAATGCTTACGTCTCTTACGCACCTTTCACTTTAGAATCATGTTCGTAAACTCCATCAGCGTGTCGGTGCTGTTACACACAGATACGTTGTGATGGCCACTTTTGCGTACATGTTGTTGGTGGTCTGCTGGTCTCCACACCTCATATATGTTATTAATAATTGCAGTCCATCAAAAAGAACAATTATCATTTTATGTCCAAGTGATAGTGAAACGAATACAAATATTCGTTTCTTGTGGTTGGTTGTTGATGGCTTCATTTGGGATCAGGTCTCCACTTATCAATGTGTAATTGTTTCTTTTGGTAAATAAAGATAAAAAGATATTTGAAAACGTAACGTATATTATTCAGCTCACTGAATGTGTACCATAGTACTGAGCTGGCAGGCTGGTTGATCGGAACAACTAAATAATTATAATCCTTCGGGTACTTTTGATAATTTGTGACATCAGGACATCTGTCATCTCAGTCCTCCCGGGACCGTGGTAGCTGTAAAGCTTCTGGAACGTCGGGCCAGTTGAATAATTAAAATAAACCGCGATAAAATCCGTAAAAGTAGTTTTATTGTGGATGTCATAAGATTTCTTATAGAAAAATATGAAAAATGTGCAATCGAGCCGTTTAGTGGCTACATATTCGATGCCCTCCTTCACCCTATCTCAATGGGCTACCGGCTACTCATAAACCTAACGAAACATGACCATCTCTTTTAACTTGGCGGCACCTCGGCCTTGGCGGCCCTCTTCTACAATGTAGCATGGCACTATCTCTTACAAAAATGTTTGAGTCATTAGGAGTAGTTACCTTAAACGGTTGTGATTACTGTAATCTTTTAGGTGTATGTATTTTGTTAGAAATAAAAGTTTCCTTTAATTTTCAGGTCTCAGTGTCACAAGCCCTGTTGGGTGGTACGGTTCGGATACAAGGATTGTATGAAGATCACACACTGCAGGTTGGTGGCGTGACATATTTTTATATTATTGTATATATTTTTTATAATACAGTAGAGCGAACGAGAAAGAAACGAACCGACGCCCATGGATATCCGCCCCTCCAATTCCCCGCGACACCAAAGAATTTGCCATCAATGATTAAGTTGGTCATGACGATCAGATAATATTCCTGTCAAGTGTGACAGTAGTTTTCCCTTCATGTACAGCGTCATTGATCTAACATGGATGATTTTAATGCATACTTTTATGGTCAATAAAATCTTTTTTATTATTAGGATACTTAGTATGCCACGATAGTTCGTCTGTGTTCAGCTGATTACAGAAGATTTACGGCAGACAAATTCTTATTTCAGGTAATGCCTGGCACGTCGTCGCACAGTACAATACGCCTCGCCAAGAAGGGAATGAAAAGGGTGAGCCAGCATGGATACGGCGACCATTATGTTCATATAAAAATACAGGTACGGTCCACATGATATTATTTTTATCTTCAATTTATGTGAAGATGTTAGCAGGCAGTGTAGTGAGCACGCGTGGCCACTTAACAATTGAACATTTTGAACAAACTGTACGAATCGCGAAGGAGTAACCATAAATTGTCATGCATATTGTACACCACTAACTCTTTAGTTATACATACATTTTAAGTCTGTGTGTAGCTAAACTGTGTAGTGCTATGAAGAGATTATTATTATTTATAATTATTACTAACTAGTTGTGGGCTGTGATTTCCATATATTCCATGTGAGCCGTTATTTTTTATGATGAAAATTATTTTCTTTCACATTGTAGGTCGTATTCTATTTATATATTATGTCAAACAAATCCTTTCAGTACTTTTTGAGTGAAATAATAATAAATATTCATACATTTTTTGTACAAACTTATAATAGTAGATAATATTCATTTAAGTTTATAATGTATTGGCCCAAGGGCCCCCCCCCCCCCTTGGGCCAATACGTGGGGTGTTAAAGCATCGGCATTGTAATTGTGGATGTTCATGGGCGTCGGTATTCGTAAAAAGGCTCCGATTTCTTGTTTGCCTCCTATTCTAAAAAAAAATGTAAGTAGGATTTAATTATCGTTCAACAAAACATCGAAATCTTCTGAATTTCTACAAATTATACCTTGTAAAAAATACCAATCACCTTTTGTAGGTACCAAAGACGTTGAGTGAGAAACAGAAAGTGTTACTATATGCATACGCGGAACTGGAGGAGGACACGCCGGGCCAGATCCACGGCGTCTCACACAACAGAGACGGTAAGAGATTTGCGGACAAGGGGGGCGCCAAGAGCGCCAGCGCGAGCGACCAAACTATACACCACAGCAACCGCGAGAGCGACGACCCCGCGGACAAGTCGCAGTGGACGTTCGTACACAGCATGTTGCACACGTACCAAAACCATAGACCAGCGTTCGTCGTTGGCTTTGTATTTAGCGTCCTCATCTGCTTCATGGTCATGCTGAGCGACCCCCAGGACACTTATGGCGTAGGCTCGTTTATACACGATAGGGAATTCGAACGCAGCGCAGTAGATGTGCCTTTAGGGCATCAAAATAAACTACAGAAGGAGAGAGAGAAGAATCCAAACCTGTATGAGGCGTAACTTTATTCTCTAGAAGTCTTCTAATGTTATTTGATGAATAATTGGGTTCACAGGTACTCGTAATTTAATATATACTTTTTTATTGCTTTTTATATAAGATAAAAATGGTTCTAGGTCATTAATGGTGTTACTTAGTGCTATTTATTCACCGTTATAAATGAATTTAAAAGAGATTTTTTTTAATCCAAACCGTGTAATACAGGTGGGTGAAGCACTCCTACATTTTAATGTATTAAAATAATAGGAACAGCACCTTAGTAAAGTACGCGTATAATAGTTTAGACGTATAAAAGTAATGCACATCACCGTACAAAGTACATGTAATTAGCAAACTAAATTTCTGGTGTAAGTTTAAGAGATTGTGATTAAAACGATCGTTGTTCTGTGAGACAACATGCCTCTATATTTATGATGCACCATGCATTTGTTATTAGTCTATACTCTATGATGACAGATAATAGCCCATCATCATCATCATCACCAGCCCTTATCGGTCCACTGCTGGACACAGGCCTCTCTCAATGAACGCCAAGACGACCGACCTCCTGCTACTCGCATCCATCCGGGACTATAGTCTATATATAATATAGACTATAGTCTATATTCTACGGTAATTCCACTTTAGTCTTAAATATACTGCAAACCGTGTACCAAAAGAGACCCCTTTCTTTCATACCTACTGTTATAGAAATGAGAAAAAAAAAACATGATATTTGTTTATTTTATATTACCACTTTTAACCATCCAATATATATAAATTTCATATCATTGCGACTAATGATATGAAATGGTACCAGCTTTATTAATATGAAAAATGTCTTCATTTTTCGTTACAAAACTAAAACTGCGTGTCCTTTGATTCCTCCCTTCGTTCCCGGAGACACCCCCGTGGTATTTTTACCCCAAAATGGGAAATTCTGCTCATTTATAGTCATTGAGATGCATGGTCTATAATTAATCGTATGGATATGAATGCTTATAATAATGTCCGACAACTTGGCTCAAAGAAAAAAATTAAAAGTTGGCAGCGGTCCGTATTTAATATAGCAAAAGAAACTTAACTATTTCCTCTAGACGTCTTTATGAATTAAGTTTCTTTACATAAAATACGTGAGGAACGAAAAGAGAAAATATTTGTTATTTGACTGGCGCGAAATGATTAATTAACGTAGAATATAGTATGATGGTTGTAAAAATTGTAAATTTACGGAACAATATATGAAGTATTATACTCTGTGGTTTTATTTATTCCTCAGTCCTGCCATCATGCTATATTTTATTTTGTCCTATTGGTTTTATTACTTCTAATTAACTTTATTTGTTTGTAGGTAATAAAATATAACAAGATGTCATGGCTTAGTAAGTCTTATTTTGTCCCTTTCTGTAAAGTAACTAAAATATCCCACAATAATCTGAAGAATATGAAGTTTTTTGTATGTCGTGTTTGCAAACTAAGTAAACTAGCCAATTTGTTTGTAGTATTTTATGTAATTTTGAGTGTTTATAAATACTACCCATCATTATTTTATTGAAAGAGGAGATAAAATCGTACCAATACAGTACGTACAGATAGTAGATTTTTGGCTGACATAAACGAGTTTATTTTTGAACCACCAGTAAGCCAACATCATATATAACGTTTTTTGTTCTATGACTTGAAAACGTGGTTTGTTCCATACAAATTAAATATTTATTTAATGGTCCACTTGAGTTCAATGAACTCTACGCGCCCTGCAAAGTGTGGAGTGGAAACCGAAGCGACGCGCGTCGCCTGCGCTTTAGAACATAGCCTTACGAATGTCACGACAGTACAACAAAATCTTCTTTTCTTTGGACCGAAACTTAAGCTGTGGAAACGAAAAGAAGCCAAATACATTCATCGGATTGAAAAGATCTACTTACAATCAATGAATCGTGTTATGTCGAAAGTCGTAGAACAATGTTTTATGTCCATAATATAATTTGTTAATTTTAAATAATATGCGTACTATGTGAAATTCTTTGCACAAGTTGACAGAGGCTGAATCCCAATGATGACGTCACGATGTTAGTAAAATGAACCATAACTTATTTGCATAACAGGACTGACCAAATTATAAAACAAATTACATCTAAAGACTACAAATTTTTGCCGAGGGATGTTTAGAAGCTTGTGTTGGTATTTTTTGTACACCATTTTAAATGTTGTAAAACTGTTTTACTATTGCACCATTTGTATTTACCTAGTGCGGCTTATAGCGAGTTATTTTCTGGTCAGTCCCTCTATCTTATCATCACTTAATTAATTACAAAGCCGTTTTAAAGTACTCGTAGAAACATGAGTCTAATTTATTCAACTTTACAATCATTGTATGTGGTTTCAGGTAAGAAAATTTCTGTATCAGAGCCGCAAGACTTAGTGGACGCGGTAAAAGAAGCGCTGCTGAAAAAGAAAAGTATAGAAGGTGGCTCGGCAGAGACTCCCGAAGAGAATATAAAGGAATCCAAACGAAGCAACAGTTAAAGGGATACACTACAACTTAATATAGAATGTATATTTGAACACATACCAAATTATACTAGAAAAATGTGTAAGAATTCCGCTAAATATTCCTCATAGCTATTATTTGTATTAAAAATTAATACTGTGATAGAATACAATTGTTCTATGAAATTTCCATGTTTTGACCAAATAAGCGATTGTTTGTTTTGCTAATTACAGATGTCCCAAAATATATGTTTAAGCTGTAAATACGCTGTTGAGTAGTTTGTAGGTTACGGAAATTAAACAATTTAGTTGGATATTGTTTAATGTTTTATTTATACCTCTCTAGAAACCAGAACTGTATAAAAGAATAGTAATTAATTTATTGAGATTTGTTAATTATCGTTTATTTATTTTCCTCTTGTACAATGTTCTTAGATGACAAGAATATAGTAGAATGAAGCGAACCGGAACGAGCGCGGCAGCTTTTCGACGGTCTTTTGTCTCTCTCTGTGTGTATTAGGTTCGTCCGTTTTGTTACTGTTTTGTTAACATTCGACAATAATATATTAAAATATGTGTTAAAACGTATTCAATATATTAAAAAAAAGAATACTAATTAATTTCGGACGTTGGAACTCTATGAAAGCATGATTAACATTTCGGCGGCACCTCACCAAAGGCAGAGCAGGTGGCACTCGCAGTGGTTTTCATCGACACTAACGTGTGCCGTGAGCCTCGCGCCCGTAATAACGTTTCCCCGCATCACAGTAATAGGAAACGGGACTCGAACACAAAAACAGTATTTAGTTGGGTATTTCTTTACAAAATACGTGTGTTAATATAAGATGATGATAATAGACGGAGTCAGAATTTCTTAACAAGTGCCTACAGCAAGCACTCGCTCCTCAAGCTTACGTCATAATAACTCAATACCACATTATGTCTGATGACTGTTTTGTTGGATATGCCATGGCGTTCAATGATAGAAATCGAGGTCGTCGATTCTGGACGTGTTTAAGAAATAGGGTTTGGTTTTTGTATAAGGAGAGTAAACGAGTAGCCTAAGCTTTTTGGTTACTACCGATGCCCATAGTCATCAGCACAAGTCGCATGTGTTGCCATTCTTCACTCATTCCCGTTTAATATACCATCGGAATCGCACAACCGTGTAGATAGTATTTCAGTTCGTACTATTTTTGCTGCTATGCAGCATGACATTACCCCTAATACTGCTGTGCCAGCCGATAGAAGTGAAAACATAAATAAGAGTAGCAGTTCGTAGCACACGCTTGTAGCACCGTCGAGTTGTGCCACGAGTTAGAGCATTTTCAGTCTGGGCAATCCGATATGGATTGGGTGCCGATACTAATAACGAAACTGTCAAGAGTATGAGATTTCCACTTGCGATAGCCGATTTGGGTGTGGACGACGTGAAAGTCTGGCATTTATTTCATACATATTATTTTCCCGATATCCGAATATTCCCGAATTTTTAAAATTTAAAATAAAGATGTTTTCTGTTCATTATCAGAGTTTATTTCTGTATTATAGCGTTATCAACATCACAATCCTTGCACTTATCTTTTTTGAAGATCCTGTATTGTGCACCCCAGCTCTCTAGTGTGTTGCTGCTGTTGCGTTTGATAGAGGTGGCCGTGTAAGCGAACAAACACATCACACCCTCTACGTACAGGCCGTATAGTATGCGCACGTAGCTCGTCACCTGTGGACAGAACAGACAAAATACAGGTTTTCTTAAGTTAAATCTTTGGTGGCGTAAGGCAAGTTAAATGTTAAGAGTGCGTCAGCAAACGCATTATATAGCACAAGGCACGTGCTGACACGTGTGGTACGTAGGTATGACGGCCGGTCGCCTTTTTTATTGCATAATAAAAAGGCAAAAAATGCACACGCGGTGTCACTTTTCAACATATCTTCTGAATGTGCAAGAAGCCTTAAGAAACGCACTAAACTTCGCAGCAAAAATAAATCCGCAAAGCTATATCATTTCACTTTAAAGGCTTGCTTAAACTCTATTTATGAGAAGTTTATTATTTCTACATTCAAGGTTTGATAAAATTAGATCTAAATTCTAATGTGCCTCATAAATAATGTCACCACCAACGCACAACCTACGCCTTTATGCAACGAGAACCACATAATTTCTAACAATGAATTACACCTGCGTTAATATATAGACTCTGTGGGGGTACAATCTATTACGTCCAACCTATCTACCTCCCTGCCCAGCACTGGATAAAACCGGAAGGGGAAGCTTAGTGAACCCGAGCCCCACTAGTCTCAGAGGCTCCATAAGCTAATGAAAAATTCTCAAAAATAAATATACAGAGCTTAATCCGGCACTAACCTACCGTTTGCCATTTAAATAATGGATGGTGTGGCGTAGGTATAATGAGAGAATTTGTATTCTAATCAAAAGTTGTAAGCTTACCACCGTAAAGTGTCAGCCATGTTGATGCGTTTCGTGCGGTCTGTGAGTAGCCCATTGGGGACATGAGTTAAAAGAGGACAACGGATCTGTATATCGGGATTAGTGAGCGTCAGTAGTCAGTAAACAGTTCCATCTGCTCGTTTGTATATATTTATAAAAGACATTTATCAGAGGTTAACATTTCATGCAGTAAAATTAAACAGATATTTACGTGCTCTAGTCCTCCAGTTGTAGTAAACTCCAGAGGGAACACGATGGCCTCGAGGGAGGTTTTGTTGCGCAGAACACCGAACGACACGAGACCTAGGGCGTAGTACGCGAGTGCAGCGAGCGGCACGCACCGTCCCACGAGCAATACGCTCATGCAGCTCTGGAAAGAAATACTCGGCTGTCATTTACATAAATATAATGAAGCGTCGAAAATGGTTTCGAAAAAAGGCTGGATCCAAAATCAATGATGCCCCCTCAATGTTAGGTTTTTTATAACGACAAATAAGCAATCGGAGCCATTTTGGGGACTACCCACGTCAGCTAACATGAGTACGCTTAATGGTAATACAGGCTAACCAGTCTTCACCTCATCTGCCCCAGTGGGGTACCGGCTACTCACTCACAAACCATACGAAGCACGACAGCATAGCCATCAATTTGAACCTCCCCGGTCGTGCTTGCCCACTTCGTCTGCAATGAAGCAATGGCTTCTATATGATAGCGTAATTCAAAATACATATTTAAAGCTTACTAGTTCTGGCTAGTACATTTAGTTTTGCCGTACGAAATTTCTCGTTGATAAACTATTTATTATTTATAACATAGTAGGGAATTAGGTAGCTCCATATATGTCAGCAGCACTTAATTCCCTTTTTGAACTATTTCGAAAATTACTTACACGAAACGTGATGAACAAGTCGCTGTTGTATTACATGTGGAAGGGTGCTCGCCCAGTCGAGCTATTTCTAATCAGTAATGATGCTTGTTACCATTTGCAACTAGTACGGACCGGCTAATATATTTATACCCGACATCACTCGTAAATAGCCGAGGAATAATAATAATAAATTAAATCCTGACCACGGCTTACGTTGTTTTTCGAGTGCGAATCGAAACCCTCTCGATCGAAGGGAGACGCGAGACCGGCCACAGCTAATCCAAACAATAAACGACCTCAATTATCCTTATCACGTCACCACAAAATAAACGGCATAGTGCGCGCGCTGTCCTACTAGTGTCGAGAGGGGGACCGTCTCCCCCTTTTATAACCCGGTACAGCTCTTTCGATCTGCGGGAAAAGAGGCGGCGTCTCCCTAAACCAGAAGACACAAAAGTCTTCGCTAGTCCGATGAACTGTAGAGGCTGGAGCAATAGCGCCGCCAACGACTAGTAGGTCTCTCCGAAAAAAAAGACTATTAACCGAGGACTATTGCAAGTTCTGGAAATAAAACGTAGTTTATGTCCCCTACCCTACAAACTCTATCTTTCTGTAAAAGTTCCACCAAAATCGGTCCAGCCGTGCCAGACATCCCGTATGAACAGAACGACACATTATTATCGTTTCGGTGTCAGTATCTTAAAAATTAGTCACTGGAAAAAAACCTGGTTATTTTGTACTTACTAAAATACAAATTTTATTTACATGTTTAGATATTTTATAATATAGTAAAAGGTATCATGCTGTAATACAGGGGAATGGGGCCGGCACGACCGGGGGCCTTCCAATCACACCGCCGTAAAGTGACAGCTATAGTGTCGCCTAACGGTTGCGGTGTGGGGTTTGTGCATCAACGCATCTGAATGACAGCAACAATGCAGATGTATGTACTATGTTCCCGGTATATATATATATGCAGCTGCTTTAGGCTGCTACTCACCACTAGACATTGTCTACATGCAGATCTTCGCGCAGCTTTCGACGGTTTCAATGAATTCTCTCGACTGTCTTGTTCTGAAAAGCAATATTGATTATTACTCTCGCAAAATTAAAAATATAAAGACTTAGTTTATATTTCATCTGTACATTAGGAGGAAATATAAAAAATCTTTTGATTCGCGAGATTATTGGCCAATCGAAATAATTTCTGAGATATGCGTGGACAAACCCATAAAAATATGCAAATTTATTTGTAAGCCTGACATGTTCATATT
The DNA here is from genome assembly GCA_017140195.1 of Eumaeus atala. Taxonomy (NCBI): domain Eukaryota; kingdom Metazoa; phylum Arthropoda; class Insecta; order Lepidoptera; family Lycaenidae; genus Eumaeus; species Eumaeus atala. Next base: position 508,226 of record JAFELO010000312.1, read on the forward strand.
ATGCAATTCCAAGAATATTACATACATACACGTCGTATTGATAACCTCCTTTCTTGAAGTCAGCTAAAAAATATTATGGGCTAAAGCATGATATATGGCAAAATAGAATTAGTCAGTATCTAGCTAATTTATAAGTATATATAAAAGGGAACATCGCTGTATGTAGATAATGGTTTCCATCCGTTTTACTGTAATAATATCAACGCTTCAGTTTCGTACAGTAGTATTGAACAGCGATCAAAGACATAGGGTAGCTACTTTAAATGCCTGGTGGTAATGTTCTGCTACCAGTTGTATTACACACACGCGGTTTACCTGGTGTCAGCCAAGGTAGAAATGAAATATCTTATCACAGAAGGTATGCTCCCCGCTTTCTTAACATTTTCAATTTATCGAGCTTCCAATACCGAACAGATTTTCATAATACCTACGAATACTATACAAAATTATTACAACAACACAATTATTGCAATAAAAAGTGGGCAAAAATATCTAATATTGTAAGATCTGTTGTTTGTGTTATATACCTATATGAGTTGTTGTGTTACGTCAGAAGGAACCCTTAATGGGTTGTGTGACCATCCTAAGTGATGGACTCTAGGTGTGGAGTATTACGCGTACGATGGTAAGCTATCACACAACACAGAGGTACGCACACAAGGCGTCCTCATCTCACGGCTCCAGGAGCTCACTCACTGCTGGTCATCTCCACAGAAGCTGTGGGGGGTTAC
>JAFELO010000312.1:509103-531240 GCA_017140195.1 Eumaeus atala
CTCAGCTCCACCGCTACCCGGAAGGTCCTACCTTCCAAGAATGACGCCACTAGTCTCACAAACGCCAGCGGGACGCCTCCAGGAGCTGTCAAGGCTGTCATCATTAGGCAGACTATGTAATACCATAGAGAAAAGCAACAGTTTGTTCGTGTAACGTAGTGGAAATCAAGACACAGGAAATTATTCTCAAAGGACAATGTGTAGCTTATGTATGTGCCCCGTAATGGAACATTATATATCTTATAGTTTATGGGCGAAAACGTGCAGTTGAAATCTTTTAGTGAAGGCTATCCCTTAATACGTATTGACATGCACATAATTGCTATGCAGATGTACTCCTCCCCGGTCGTGCCGGTCCAATTCGGCGGCACTGCATCTCACTACATTAACACAAGTAAATTTCTGGGATCACCTTGGGCTGCTAAGCCCCAACTGCCACTGCAAATATAACCTATATGTACAAAAAATAATGTATAATGAAATAATAATAATTGATAAATAATTTGGGAGTGATCTACGTGGAACCGGCGCCAGGGTACTCCGCACGACTGCTGGAGTTCTTTTTTGTACTCTATTAAAATAATGCAAGTTTTACACTACGACAAAACCTTAAATGAACAAATATTATTTATTTATATATACACTGCTGGTATTACGTCTATAAAAATTTAATTACAAGAAATAAGGTCGCTCAGAAGCAGATGTTTAGAATGCGGTACCAACTACACGTCGCTAAATTAACTTAATATTGGTATATTAACATTAGGCTATTAGGCACAGCGCTGCGAATACAACATGTTGTTCATTTTCCTTTCTCTCGGTCTTTGAGAGTTACTGAAATTTTCAGGAAAATATTTGCATTGCCTTAGTCAATAGAAAATTAACAACAATATTTTCCTTTTTGAAGGTACCCACTAACACGAAATTTTAATACAGTTAAAAATAAAATACAAACAGTTGAAAAGGTATTTTATTTTACAAGACTTCATCTTAGTCAGAAGCACAGCATCAGAGTATCTTAGAATGAAGAAAAGGGCAAAGGCTCTTTTTTTAAACATTCCCAGTCTTGTCGAATTTCCCCTCTCGCTCACATGACACCGTCGTAAAGTGTCATCTTCGATGTCGTGTTTCATGCGCTTTGTGCGTAACTATTCCTATGGGTCAGGAGGAGGTAAGGAGGGCGAAACATCGACATAGTAATTATGTGGATGTTCCTAGGCGTCAGTAGTCACAGAAAGGTTTTGAATGCTGTTTGGCTGCCCTACACTATAAAATAAATGTTGGTTCCTATGTGTGCCGTAAAAATTGAGGGTTTAACTTATAAAAATAAATTACCGTTATCAAGGTGGTGGAGTGAGAACCTTTAGAGGAATTGCAGCCGAATTGGGAAATACTGATGTGAAGTGACATATAAACGCTGTCACGTTTCGTGTGGTCTGTGAGTTTTAGATGGCCTATAGGAGGGAGAATAAGAAAGGAAACATTCTGCATAGCCGTTATACGCATGTCTATAAAAATATAAGCGTCGGTCTGTACTTAAGGATATAAAGTATGCACACTTTATATCATGATGTCATGACGGGATTCTAAAACGGGGATTATCACCGAGTAGAATGGTAATGCTGTAGTTTATAGTTGCTGACTTGTTTTGGATGAATTCTGCTCTGACTCTAGGGAAGCATCATATAAGCATGCAACTCAACAGATGTGTACCTGATTAAACAACGTGTTGTGGGCAAATGCGATATGTATGTGTGTGGGAGTCCCTGAGTCCATGACTAAACGTCTGCTAATATTATTTTCATTGTACTCCAAAGCTTAAAAGTTTTCACTTCGACGACGACGTAATAAGATGCATTTAAATTTTTCGTTGTAAAAAAGTGTATATTTAAAGCGCTCAGACACTTTAAAAGCTTTCTGTTCCTGCCAATTCATTTTAAGCCAAAGCGTATTTTATGAATGTTAACGGCTTACGTACACTTTGGTAAACAGCTTCTATAGAAAAAATAAAGATTAGTTCTGGGCCTAAACTTTCGAGTCAAATAAACAAAATAAACCTTTTCTTCTAGGTTATTATTAAACATGCATGTAAGATAAACTAAACTGAACACTTAATCTATAGATAGAATTTTAAAGAAATAACTTGAACTTGAAGTTACCGGAAACATATGACAGCGAGAGACACGTGCATCATTTAACTTTATAAGTACTTGCTATACTTGTACAGAAAGCTATTAACGAAATTTATGGCCGAGAAAAAGAAATACAGGGACAAACATTAATGAATTATGCGTCTCGGTTGCTTTTCTCTATAGTTTATAAATAATTGGGCTATATATATATCTACAAACGGCTGTTTACGCCAAATCCTCTCAACCGAGCACGTAATCTGAATATGTACGAATCTTGATATTTTATTATGTAGCAAGTTCATTGTCCACTGGTGATTAATAATGAATATACTACGGAGATTAGTAACTATGTAGTCTGTAGGTATATTAGTAAAGGAAAAGAGAGACAAACCTAAAGAGTAGATATAAGTTGGATTTTACAAATAATTTTACTTAGTTCGCGGTACAATAAAACTACATAGAGGGTTATATCTTTATTTTAATATTTTAAAACCCGACCATTTTTAGCAGATATATTCATAGAAGGATTGTGATAACCTTAATACTATATATTTTTTAAGATTATTTATCGACTTCAAGAAAGGAGGAGGTAAATCGACTTGTATGTTTTTTTGTACGTTTACAAGGATCTGATGGTGGGATCTATGCACATACGTGTTTTTTTGTAAATTATCTGATGTTACTTAAACGTTTGGATATGATAGTTATCATCTCATGTGGCACTGATATGATGATAGAAGTTTAAAGTCCTTAACGGTAAGCAACTACGGTTATTTACAAATTGTCGAAATACTTTATGTTCGATAGGTTATAATACCGAGGCCTAGCATAGTCATGAAGTCACAATCTGATGATGGGATCCCGTAGAGAAATGCTCAAATTTTATACGCGCCTGTCTTGTTTATACTACGTTATTTTAACTACGTTATTTTTATTTATGTGCTGGACATCCATGGACATGAATATTAAATATTTTACCGTACTACAAATGTATTCCTAATCGCAATGAAGCGAAGTCTGACATTAGACACAACATTCAACATGTCGGTGTTTTAGTAGTTTAAGGGCACGTCTAACAAATTACTACAAAGTATACAGTGGCTGTTTAATGATTAACCCTAAACTAGCACATAAGTATTACGTATTTTTAAAAAACATGAATTAAAACTAACTGGTGCAGCCGTAATTTGTTTTCAACTCTATATTATACTAACCGGGATTCTAATCAAAAAATGACCTGTGTACGTGAAAAGAGGACATACCTCCGGTTCGTCTGTCGTTACTCAAGTGTCTCGTACAGCGCTCCACTTTTACCGCCACTAAAGTACTCACGTTCATCACTGTGCAAATGTCCACTTATTTTATAATTTATTAGTACAGTACGAGGCAGTGCACTTCTGTTGTACAGCGGAACTGGGCCAAGACGCAATCGGAGCATTTTCACGACTACCGACGCCCATGTGCATCCGCACAAATCGCATGTAACGCAACCATGTCACTTTGCGACTGTTTCAGCAAGAGGTATCTCCCCGGACGTACTAGCCCGATACGGCTGCAATGCAACATAGCTACTACTACCAAGTAATAGTACATTCTGGTACAGTTTAGGTTTTTTTCTCACGCAGGTACCTGCGTGTACAGTACTCTCCATCTTCTTATTCGTCCTAGCCTAATCCCATTTCTTTACCAGATGATGTCGGAGTCGGCTAGCTGTCTAAAGGCTTTGACGGGGGCACCAGTTTTTTCCTTAGAGCGACTGCTATATGTCTTCTGTAATCCAGAAGGGAAACCAGGCCCAAAATAATCCAGATTAGGCCGAATTATAATACACGAATGTGATTTTCCTTACGATGTTTTCCTTCATGGTAAAATAGAAGAGTAGCTCTCAGAAAATGTACTGAGGTTAAAAAAAGTCATTGATACATGACAGGGTTCGAACTTGGACTACCGGAATGGAAGATCGAAATGAGAGACCAGACCACCGAGGCTCGTCAAAATGTGGATATCGTTTTTCAAGTGTTAGTCCAATTTTTTTGGTGGCTTTATTATTAACGTCAATCGATACTAAGTAGGAACTTACTGAGATAAATGTGCGTGGGAACAGCGAACAAAGCATACACCAACCCCATGGTCCGACCCCATAAGGTGTGAGGGACCGGAGCACCAAAACCTGAAAGTTTAACTCTCATGAAATCATGTGCTTGAATGTGCAGCCATTGCAGGCCAGAACCACGGCAGAAGTGTTCCTCACTCATACACTGACGTGCTGTTATGGCTACGCTTCGCATTTATTGCGACTAAGAACAGAGGTCGAAATTCGATCTCATATATAAAAAAAATTGTAGGTTGAGCCTTTTTACGACTACTGACGCCCACGAACATCCGCATAAGTTATCCTAATGCGTTGCCGTCCTTTCCCCCCATGGGCCACCGGCTACTCACAGGCCGCACAAAACGCGACACTGAAGACTTAACGTCGGTATTATTTGAGCGGGAGGTACATCCCCGGTCGTGCCGGCCCAATTCCGTTGCATAGGAAGATGTAGTGTCATGCACTATGCATGGCACTACATCTTCCTAAATTAATGGTATATAATAAAAACGAAATGTCATACCTAATAATATGTTTGACAGTTTCACAAATAGTGTATTATAGAAGTTTTAACATTGTGTGCTATTTGAACAACGAATTACGATTTCTGGGCGAATTTATTATATTATTTTAAATTATATAATTTATAATTAAAATTTTATATTAAATGTTAAAATTAATATAATGTTAAATAAATTGTAAAAAAAAAATTATATATTAAATGTTGTCTTTCTGCACGTTCTTTTCAATGTTATTCTCAACTGTATCAAGTTACGAACTCATCCATTCGTGGCTTTGAACAATAATTTACAAAGCTATCCTAAGAAAAATTCATGCTACATTTCGTCCGCAATGACAATATTCTCAATAGTACAGACTATTTAATCTAGAACTGACAAATGGTAACAGGTAAAAACCATGAATACTATTTTACAAATAAAACGCCTTGGGTGCTAATTTTGTTTGTAACATGTACATATTTCATATAAATATATATATTGAATTATTTGTAAGATTTTTTATAATAGGCGGATATTTCTTACTACAATTGTGTTTGTATATGATCTTAGGACGATCATTAGCGTTTATGTCATTTACAATGTAACGTATAACACATTAGAAGAATATAACATTTAAGTGCCCACCACTATTCACCCACCAATAGTACCTACGTGTCCCATGGTCCCTGTACGGTTCACTTTCCCATCTATCTATACTTTTCGAACAAAATGTAGAAATTATATAGGAAACAAGGCTGACCACAACCAACCATGGTTTTAATTAAGAATGTGTTAACTTGAAAAGCGATGCACATTAGATAGAGGTCTTTTCATATGCAAGACGGCAATTTTATCACAAGTTTGAGGCGTTTCACTAGCGACTTAACGCGCGGATGCCCAGATAATAAAACTGTTCGTGTGGACGGTTCTATACGACAATAGCAATAGTTCAATGATTCGCGGTAAATTTTCAATTCTTTAAAACAGGGATGGGGTTCTTTAGCTTCACGTAAGGATATATGGACTTGTGAGAGTACCGAAATTTAGGCAGTGAAGCTCGACAACGCATTTATACATCTGCAGATTATGCAGATATTCAGGGGCCACTTACAATCGATTCTATTATACAAGAAGAAAAAACTAGGCACCGTATAGATATTAGAGGTTTGTACAAACATTTTATCTTTATTTTATTTTAATCATAGTACTGGTCACTTTTGTCATTTTGATGGCAAATTGTTCATCCCTATAGAGTAGTAACTGACTTAATCGTCTGGCGGACGGGAGCTAGCGAAAGCGTTTGGTACTCCCTATCAACTGTTGGATCAGTTCTCGCTTAAGAAAATGTGAAAAAAGTAGAAATCTGTTAGCACGAAGTGAGTGCGGGGCGACGAGGGGCAACTTGCTGTATCTTGCTACTTTCTACCATAAATACGAGAGATTCCGCGCGTGTGAGCTCGCGATATTGTGAGGGGGACCCGTGTCGGGTGTAGAATTTAGAACTTCTCAATTGTTGTGTGTAGTTCTTTTCAATGCACATCTACCGTCACTGTGCGTGTTGCAGTATGTATTATTTTGTAAGGATTAATGTACAAATCCGTCACTGAACCACCAGATAGTCACCATCATCTACCCATGAGTAATCTTTTTTAGTGTTGTGCTTGTGTCCGCCCCCTGTAACGAACCCTTACGGTTATCCTACAGAACCCACTTTTCACCGCAAGTAATAATTCGATTAAGAATTGTCTCGTTTTTGTGTTGATCATTGTCAATAGTAATGCTATGCATGCTGCGGCTCTATTGGTCATTTAGTACGTATGTGCCCATTATCATATTTTTTTATCTTTCTATTATGACACAAGTGCTCAAACGTTTGAATGAAATGTTTCAGCCTTACTCCAGGGCTAACAGCAAGGTCAGCTGTATATTCAACGTATCCACTTCCATTATCATCATCTATTCCTGTCATCGACAATGGTCACCGGCCGACTGCGTGACTTCCTAGACTCAACATTCCAATATTTAAAATGATTCAACCAATTGATGAATTGTTTAACAGATTTAGTAAGTGTTTTGTGTTATATTTCCGCATGGATTCGATTATGAAATTCAAAAATTGTACAAATTTCCAGATGTACAGTCAAAATCTACCATAATTATAAAACCAAAACCTATTCACATACACATCACCGACAACCGCTCCCTCTTTTCTTTCTAATAAATAGTTCATTGTGCGGGCATCGTGCACTAAACATTAAGATATCACAATAGGTCAAACTGGTGCGCACTAGCGTTGAGTTCAGGAATTAATTACTATCATACGACAAAAGAAATGACAATGGCACGTTGACATTTAGTACATACGTCAAAAGTCATTAAACGTCAAAGTCAAGCGAAATATTACGTTACATTTAATCAATAATATTCTGAAGGATTTATAGATAATGTGTCATATTTTATTTAATTAACTCTTATTTTTTATTTATGTAACATCATCGGTTGAAAGTGCACACTACAGCGTGCTAGTTGTTAGCCCACTAGTTGAAGTGGTAGTCTGGAAGCGAAGTCCCTGTACAGAGAATTAAGAATAGCTTTGTCTCAAGTTATGTATGTATACTGTGAAAACGTTTCGGAACCATAAATTGTTGTCGTGTTTCTGAGTGGGTGCCGGAGACCTGTAACATGGGTGCGCCTAGTACGGATTCCGCTTCTCATAACGGTGAACACAATATTCTTCGTAAACCGTTGTGAGTGAAATAAACGTTTTATTATTATTTAAAAACGAATGACCGAGTTTGAAATTATAATAAAATGGCTTTCGAATAAAAGTAATGTCGCACCCATCCACAGAAAAATCAAATCTAGTATGTATATAGTTTACCCAGCGCTGTCATGACGAAAATGGTAAAAAGGAATGTTCCCGAGAGATTCCAGAAGCATCCATGTTTTAACTTCGCTCCCTGTCCTACTGCTAGCATCGTTAGTTTCCTCTCATCTTCTATCCTCTTCTCGATCGCGTATCGCCATTTCGGTGATACGGGAGTTATCTGAAAATTTATTCTGTTATAGTGCTGGAACACACGTGAATCAGAGCATGAGACCTATATAATAATATGTTACTTAGCTATACTATTGCCTATATCAGATTGATGATAAAAATCAGAGAAGTTCAGTATTAATTAAAGAAATTGTATGTGTATAGTTTACTCAGTGCTATCAGACAAAATAAGCAATTTTGTTGATAACGCGAGTGGCGCCATCAAGACGAATGTAACGACATTTCAAACGTGAAAATCCGCCAAGGCGTTTAGGTTCTAGGAGGGAACATAGAAAATCTACATAAATACGTACAGACATACATACAACCATACTTACATATATACATACATTTGGTGCAAAGTTGGCATTGTATTATCGTGGGGGCTGGAGGAGCTCGTTGAGCTATTATGTCTGGGGTAACGACTCGCACGCGGTCGTCGTGATTAACCTACTCAAGTCCCCCCTCCCGTCCTCCCTCCCCCTAGTACTATTAATACTATAGGCTGGAAAGCAAATACGTTCGACCACTAGCCTCAAATACCAGTCCATGTCCGGAACAAACTGCTCCCAATTACTGAAGAGGACCATTACTACACTGTTTCCCCCCAACGACCAGATTGCTGACACAACAGCACAAACTAAAAAGATCCCTTTAGTGACAGAGACACAGATAATGGAAGAATGCAGGCGAATTAAAAATGGTGAGGCTCCGGGCTTAGATGGAACCCACAACATTGCTTTGAAGGCAACCATTAAAAAACCCGTCACATTTCTTGGAGGTTTATAACATGTGCTTCCCCCTGAGGTGAGCAGATGTTGGTGCTCCTTTCTAAAGGAAACATGCCACTAGATCGGAAAAAAATCTCGTCGTCCGCTCTGTATGCTAAATATAGCTGGTAAGTTGCTGGAGGGAATAGCTCACCAGAGGATTGAAGCGCCAATTGAACCGTTGCTTGCTAGCAATCAGTACGGCTTTCGGAATGGACGCTCGACCTTGAATGCCATTAAGTGGTAAACACACCTGTTATACATACATAACAGGTGGAAAGGTGGTGCAAAAAATACTGTTGGGTAGTTACACTGGACATAAAGATCACCTTTAACCCCGCCAACTGGGACTATATCCTTAGACTCCTTAGCGGGATGAGAGTGCGGGCATACTTGCGAAGGATAGTACTACTTTACAGATAGACATCTCAAATATGACACGGAGGCCCAGAGGAACATAAAATAACCGGAGGTGTACCGCAAGGTCTTCGTCCCTGTCTATCGAACGTTATGTACGATAAGCTCCTAAAAGTGTCCTTGACAGCAGAACCCAAACTTGAAGCGTATCCACATGATGTGACTATAGTAATTGTTACTAAATAACTGGCATAAATAACGTACGCCTTTGATATTTCTTACCAAAGAATTAACCAGTGGATGAAGTATGTGCATCTAGAGCTATCGCAGCACAGCAGTACTGAAGTAGTACTTACTACCAACAGAAAGCGTTTAGAAACCATCACGATTAGAGTTGGGAATCATTACCACGTCACAACATCTTCGGTACTTATGAGTATAATATATTCCCGGCTCAACTTTAAACAGCAAGTGGAACATGTGACCGATAAGACACCGGTGATAGAAACAATGCTACCCAGAGGAGAAGGCCCTTCTGACATCCGTTATTACGTCTGCGCTCACATGTGGAATATACCTCAAATATAATATGCCATAAATATTGTAACAAAAAAAAAATTTTTTTTCATTGTAAATAATATTACTTTTACAATATGTTAGTTTAACACACAAATATTAAACAAAATATAAAAAGCTTATTCGATGTGGTCTCCATTGGCTGTTGTAATGGAGTCCTTTAAAAGTTGAGGCCTGTAAATAGGATGTAGAAGCATGCACTCTTTACATGGGGAAATTCTTAACTACTAGTCGTACGGATTGTCTTAGGGACTCCAAATTATCATAGCGTTTGGAGCAAGCTGTCCCCTCTAAACCGCACTAGTACCACTAGTAGTAGTGTAGTACTAGTGCACTAGCAATTCTCTTGCCTGAGACGCGCCTTGAGAATTTCTAGTGCATTTCGAACGCTGTCTGAAGGCGCCGCGTACGTTATTGCTGACTCCCATTGCATTACTTATTAAAGAAAGACGAGCCCTCCACCATAAAAAAAGTGCATCGGCACCTCCGTTGGAAGCCAGCAAAACGGAAATACGGTGGAATAGCTTACGCCGATGGCAAGCGATATGGGATGGATCGACGAAGCGTAGATGGACACACCACCTTATAACGGAGCTAGACAAGTGGCTGAATCGCATATACGGTTCTGTCAATTATTATCCGACCCAGATGCTCACAGGACAGGCTGCTTCCGAGCCTAAGCACGAAAATACGGATTGCCCATCTTGCCCTGGAGTGAGCGAACATACGAAACATTTGTTTTTGGATGTACTCAATTCAAGCTGCAGCGGAACATCTTTGTAGCTTCCGTACAACAGCAAATATGACCTGAGACTCTAGTTGAAACGATGTTAGCTTCAGATGCAGCCTCGCCGTATGGAGAGACAACGAGCTCAGACCAACGAAAGTCTGTTTTAAAGCTAACAAAAAGCGGAGGAGCTATTTACATACATACATACATATATACACATACATACATACGTAGTCCTTCTGACATAGTCGGGTAAAAAGTACAAAATGATATCTGGTCATATTTTGATTAATATGAATTTTTTATCTTCTGTAGTTATATGACCATCCATACAGGTATATGATACATACCTTTGAGCATCATGTTTCACTTATCATCAGACGCTCTGACTACTCATTTGGCACATATGTGATCCTCCTTCTTTTGATTATACAATGAAATCTATCTACACAGTTTAAAATAAAAATATTTCGATAAAAGAATCCCTAATACAATTTATATGCTAAACATTGTTTGATGAAATACTCCTTCTTGAACTACAGAGTTATTCTTTTGATATTTTTTTGGTATTGTAATTACTTTTCTGTACGCTTTCGTTTGGGTGCAAAGTTTTCTAAATTAATTACGGAAGATGTTATTACGTTTTTATTATAATCGTTTATATTTTAAAATGAATTTTTATTCAATGACATACGCCAGGCCCGTCGAATTTTCTGATAAAGTATTAAACAATTTATCTTATAGAATCAAACAAAATGAACGTGCAGGAGACTCACTGATTACAAACTGTAACAAACTACAAACGAACTTCAAATTCTTTTTTAAAATTTTGTTTGTCAATGTCGTTTTTTTTTGGTCAATACGAAATTATACTCAAAGCGTTTATTGTTGATTTATAGATAATATACATATATATATATATATATATATATATATATGTATATTATCTATAAATCAAATAATAAGGAATTTGATATAAAAACATGGTGAACGAAAAAAAACATAAATTGCTGGAAACCTTATAACTTTCCTCTACTTAATCACGTTTCTTGACGGAATCTTGATTTTTTTCAATTTGCGTAGAAGCAATATAAATACCATTTTATTGTTGAACTTAAATTAAACTTTGCCCAAGTTGGGGACGTCCGAAAGCCATTTTTATGAACCAATTCCTTAAATAATAGTATTGCAAGAATTGGTTCATGTAAATGACGAAATCCGTACAGAAAAATTTGAAAAATTTAAGTCTACATTTGGACCACTGTTATAATATTCAGGGCCCGGTAGTATTTAATTGGGGATCTCTTGAAACATTTATTGAGAAAATTGTCCTGCGCTCTTAGTATTTCTACTTCTTCCTATTCTAAATTAATAGTTGTGTAGTATAAACACTTTCACAAGCTAGGACATATTTAGTTTGCATAGAATTGATTTTGTAAATGTGCTTTAGCTGGTGTGAAGATATATTGTTATTGATATTGTAATGATTACACATCTGTTGGATAATGACCATTCATATAATATGAAATGAAAAATACTTTATTGTGCACATAAAAAATATAGTACGTTTGTACTGGATTTTTTTTAATAATATTAAAAATAAACTTAAATGTAACATGATTCATGTGCACAAAAGGCGGTCTTATTACTCAATATCTTCCAGGCATCCTCTGTGTGCTCTGTGTGCATGAAAGAAGAATCAGTGTTAACAACGACAAGAAAATAAATATATGTACTATTTAATTATTAGATACAAACACTTACATATCACATTATTACATGTATTACATTATATTCTATCATCTTTTCGAAGATAGAACGCCAAATTTAAATTTATTAGATCTGATAGAATTTGTGTGAGGGGACCTAGAACTAGTAGAAAAGTCAAGCTAGACAGTGTTTTAGGTAATACAGCTTCTTGAGTACAGTTGAGACAGAGTTGCGAAGACGCCAACAGGTCGGGCTGTCCAAATAGAGTCACGAATCCGGACATGATTAAAAAGATTCAAAAAATCGTTTTGAATGATCGACGCTTAAAGTTAGGACAGATAGCAGTGATGGTAAGCATTTCCTCTGAACGCGTTTAAAACATTTTACACCAACATTTGCGGACGAAAAAGCATTGCGCGCGATGAGTGCCGCGTTTGCTTACTGTTAACCAGAAGCAACGAGGAGTGGACGGTTCATCGGAGTGTTTGGCGCTGTTTAAGCGTGATAATAAATAGTTTTTGCGGCGTTATGTGATAGTAGATGAAACATGGACACATTATTATACTTCTGAAACAAAAGAACAATCTAAGCAGTGGACTGAGAGCGGAAAATCTGCGCCGAAGAAGACAAAAACGGTTTTGTGGGACGGCAAAAATTGACTGGTTGAAAGCGACTGCTTTTTGCGATGCTCGAGGGATTATTTTAGTGGATTACTTGCAAAGAGGAAAAGCAGTAAATGGAGAGTATTATGCAAGGTTGCTGCAAAAATTTTGTGAAGAAATCCGAAAGAAACCTCATTTAGCCAAAAATAAAGTTTTATTCCACCACGAAAACGCACCTGTGCACTCGTCAATGGTTGCAGTTGCCAAGCTCCATGAATTGTGGTTCGATTTGTTACAACAGAGGTGCTATTCCCCAGGTCTGGCTCAAGAAATGGTTAGGTGGCCGAAGATTTTCATCAAATGATGAAGTCATTGTCGCCGCAGACGAGTATCTTAGTGGTTAGAGAAAACATTTTATCAAACTGCTGTTACGGCATTGAAGAAGCGCTGGACTAAATGTATCGAGGTTAGATTATTAAATTTTTCCTTGTCGTTTCGGATCCTTATCAGTCGCCCCTCATAATATATTAAAATACCGATATTAAGTATCATAAAAATTTGTAATAACGATATTAAAAATGAATTATATTATAATAGTTGACTGGTCCCACAGAAATATTAATGAAGGTAGTGAAAAAGAGTAAAGTCGGCACTCCATATTCATGTAGTGAGATTTAACTAAATTTTTAAAAGTATCTAACTATAATCTAACAAAATTTTTATAAGTAAGATCTTTAGCACGTTTGTTAGCTCGACGTACAATGCATTCCACATTGTCATCTCCTTCAATGTACTGTGGTGTGGAGTTAAATACAATAGTAAATTGAATGAGGAACTAAGCACTTTGAAGACTGCAGAACGAAATTTCAATTGTCCCTTCAGATAAACAGGAAGCTTGGGGTCATATAAAATATGATAAAGATTCGATACAATTCGAGCGTTCTGGTGAAACCGTACAGGCAGCCACTTGAGTCTATAACAAAATTCAATCCAAATTTGAACATAATGGAAAAATTCTGGAGGCGCACAAGCTTATTTAGCTTTCTTCATTTAAGTCAGTAAGACACAAATCGGGGTAGTCGAGAATGGAGAGGAATAGTGAATTAGAGATGGATTTTTTTTACTTATTTGAGATATCCTGCAGGTCTCTTTGAAGTGGTATGCCATGTCAGATTCTCGTCAAGGTACACTCCAGTATGGTATATTTACAATTTTACCACAGGCGAGCACCGGAGGTAAACTAACCCAATAAATCCGGTAAATTAACCCGTTTAAGTATCATCGCAATCACTCAACTGACATTGGCGTATGTCGAGGGATAGGATAATACTCAAGAAAACCTCATTATTTGTTGAGTTAAAGAAGGCATTGCTGAAGTCAAGTAAGAATAGTATTGTAGTTGTTTTTGATCCATAAAGGAATGTTACTAGTGACTTTGATGAGAGCTGTAGCTGTTCTGTGGCCAGGTCGGAAGCCGGATTGAAAAGGATTTAAAATATTATGTTTCAAAATAAAAAAAGTAAGTTGTACAAAATACGTAGACTAGGAATAGGGCGGTAGTCAGATATGGATATAGGTTTTGGTTTCTTAGGTAAAGGTGTAACATTGGCGTCTTTAAAGATAGCAGGGAGGTCACCATGCATAAGCGACTAATTAAATATGTTAACTGATATTTGTGCAATTTTATCAAAAATAGTAACTAACATTTTCCGACTAACGCAATCGTTACCTACGGTGTTCGATGGTATTGACAATATGTTTCTTTTTACATCACCCACAGACATTAATTAAAGAGGAATGGAGGATAATCTGGACTGGCAAAATGAGATAGAGTTTTTAGTGTATTATGTTTGATGTCAGCATGAACATTAAATGATGATTATGATGAGAAGTAGCTATTCAAAGAATCTATGTCCAGTGTACAAGATGTAGAAGAACACAATTTTTTTCAAATCCCTAGTTTTTTTAGGAACTTCCAAAGACCTGGTGAATGCTTCATTTTAACTGGTCGAATCGGTGCATGTTTATCATACAGTTGGTTTTAGTTCCGAATCAAATATTTTTACTTTTTCGTCTGTTGATCATCATCATCTGTGGAGCATCAATCAGCGGAGACTACTCTATAGCATCAGCATGTCAAATTAAGTTATCTATATTCAAATTAACAAAATTACGTTGCAGAAGGATTTTCGATTTAGGCTTAGGTGGACTTACACAATAAGAAAACTAAATAAGGTCATGTCAGGAAAAGATTTCGGCTTAGCATTGCCCGTGTTTAGTGACAGAGGAAGAAGAAGAGACGGTAATAAAATCAAGTAAAGAAGGTGTACAGTTAAAAGTATGCGTAGCTTGAAGTGGAAGAAGTTACAACTGCTTATAATGGAGCCTGTTTTTTTCACCTGTGATCATTTGTAAGCATGCATGTATTGAAATCACCCATTATTATAGTATGAGAGTAAGAAGAATTGAGAGATTCAAATAAGTTTTCTAGCGACACGAAACAATCTACATTAAGGGACGGACTATAAAAAACACGTAGAAAAATTTTAGAGTGGGACTGCAAAACTTCAATAAAGAGATATTCCGTTATCAACATTCAGTTGACCGTTTTCACAAAGAGCAGCTGCTTGGGTACAATTCCATAATATATGAATAAAGCTTTCTTGTGTGCTGGGTGACACGGGACGCTTCAGACTACAAGCCTACAGCTTTGGTAGGTAAAAAAAATAAGAAATTCGACGCGCAATTAGTACACGTAATAAATAAAGTAATTCAAGCGTACTAAACTAACGTATTCAGCTCGGTTATAAGTTCCATTTAAATCCTTTTTAATGTAAATCCTTGATCCGTTAAGTAGTTTATCAAATGTATCTATCCTGTTCAATCTGATGTAAGGCCCTAAAGCAAGAAGTCTCCTATAAATCTAGTAGAGGTTTGGCAATAAACGTCTTACGTCATACGATATTGCCGTCCTTCCGTTTGCTCCACCGCAAATCTATCTAAGATACGAGGGATATCTGATGTATTAAATCACGGTTAGGAATTGGGAGGCCAAATTTATGCAGCAAATTACATTTACGATATTTGGAAAGCTCTATTTTAGCGTAAGACATAACATTTTCATAGAACTTATACTATGAACAAATATCTGCTAACTGCAAATAAGACGTGGTTCACACACACACACATACACATATATATATATATATATATATATATATATGTGCAATTCGGTAAACTGAAAGTAACTGATAAGTAGCATCATAGTATATTACGGACTCTTTTGTGTTTGATATCTTTTATGCCTTTTTTATTTTATGTGTTTGTGTTCCTAATTTGAAAGTAATGGCCATCATTTTAAGAAAAATAATTGAACGTTGTTCTTCTGTTTTTCTTTGATTGTCTTATTAACTTTTTCGGTTATTTTAGGAAAAAGGTACTACTTTTTCAATTTTAATTGATCCATTGATTATCTCGCGTTAATCATGCTACCAGTATAAGGGTACATGGATACAATTACAGCAACCAGAGCCATAACTATGATTCAAGAGGAACATTCTCAGCGTTATGTGGGTTTGCAGTTGGGTTTTTCTCGAAGAGCTGTCCAAAATGTATGGAATCGCTTCCAAGACACTGGAAGTGTTGCCAGAAGACCTGGTTCAGGTAGAGTTCACATAACAACGACTCATGAGGATCGGTATATCCAACTAGGTGCTCGCTTTGATCGTACAGTAACGGCCCGTAAGTTACAACATCACCTACGGCTGACAACGGGTACCCGTGTCAGTGATCAAACTATACGTAATCGATTGCACGAAGAGCAGCAAACGTCAAGACGACGAGTTGTTCGAATTCTTCTGAGCAGGGTTCAACGTGCAAACCGATTAAGATTCTCCCGTCAGTATTGGAATTGGGGCAAGGTGCTTTTTACAGACGAGTGCAAAGTAAAATTTCTTAATGATGATCGATCGGCGTGTTAGCGTGTGGAGACAAAGCAGCGAGTCGAGATTCACGAAGTTGTCCGTTTCGGTACCAACGTAATGGTTTGGGGTGGGATTAGTTTATACGGTAAAACCGAGCCCACCATCTTAAATTCGGGTACCGTAACTGCAGAGCGTTACATCGAGGACGTCATCAGGCCTCAAGTGATCCCACTTGCACAGCGAGTGGGGCCTGGATTCATCCTGATGCAAGATAATGCCCGTGCACGCACAGCTCGATCAAGCCAAACTGTCCTAGAAGGGTCTCATATTGAGGTATTACCATGGCCAGTTAACAGTCCGGATTTAAATCCGATCGAGTATATGTGGGACCAATTGAAACGAAGAGTTAGAGAGAATGAGCAAGGGGTCTACAACCAACAGCAGCTGATTGACGCTTTAAAAGATTCTTGGTAGGAGATTCCAGATGAAAACGTGAGGAATTTAATCCAGAGTATGCATACTAGGCTTCTGGAGTGTATTGCTAAGAGAGGACATACTCGTTATTAAAAAGAAGAAACAAATATGACAAGAACAGTAGTTAGTCTTTTTCCCGTGATTTCTTTGGACATGTTTTTCATTCAAAATGACAAATTTTATTATGAACATAAAAAAAAGAATTCATGATCATTATTACAAGCAATTGTTAGCCTATATTATAATCAATAACATTATTCTGTAGTTACATAAGTTAAACTAGTTTTTAAGTAGTAGTAGTTTTGTATCCGATATCACGCGCTGAGTAGGTTCGCTGAAGTGACAATGGGCTGGTCACACAATCAGAAGAACAGATGGTAGATGGGCCAGTAAGGTTCAGGAGTGGACGCCGCGTTTAGGAAAACGAAGTGTTGGTCGTCTTGGCGTTCATTGAGAGGCCCATGCCCAGCAGTGGACCGATAAGGGCTTATAATGATGATATATATATATATATATATATATATAATGATGATATATATATATATATATCTTCATTTATACACTATAGGTTTTTGGTATAATTGGTATATTATTAGTTGCGCCCTCGCGCAATCGTAGCAAAATTACGCGCGCAGCAGACTTTTGATAATATTTTCTCTTCTTAAAATTTTTGACTATTATTTATATTAGCGTGCGCTTTGTTTCTAAAAAGGATGTCTACATTACCAACCCGTAGAATGGATGGCGCGTATTGTACTATCTTTTAATGTGTGACCCAGTATAATTACCACGAAAGAAAAAAACCCACTGTTTATTCTTTCACGCGTTTAAAATTTTACTTCAGATGAATATAGTTCCTTGTTTTAAGCATTTACTTAAGCCCGGACTTAATATTACGTACTATTTAAATTGAAGTGTTTACCTCGACTATCGACGTTTCGGCCGTTTACATTATAAAATATGACATGCTTCCTGTTGCCTGTTGTATGTTGAATTGAAGCCTTCGTACGTAAGAATATTTTTTTCCATTTCTTCATGTAGTTTTTGTGACAAAACGATTAGTAGCCTCAAACTGAGTTAATATAATATACAACTGTTTATCGTGCACAGAGCGCTTCTAAGACTAAATTGTAAAAGAGGGAGCAGCGGTCTACTAGGACTCCCTAACTTATCGTCATCAGGTGTGTACACGTGTAATGTGTTCAAGTCCATATTCTATGAGGTAGTGCTTTTGCTGCACTGCAGCCGGATTGGGTCGGCACGACTTGGGAGATATCTCTAGCTCACACCATAGAGCCGCAGTGTGTCTCATTTCGTGCGGTATGTTACTTTCCGGTGGGCCATTGGACTGAACTGGAAAGGAGGGTAACGCATCTACATAACCGGGATGTGGGCGTTTCTGGAGCGTCGGTGGTCAGCAAAAGGGCTGCTCGTTTGTCTCATATACTATACATAATATTAAGAACGCTCAACAAGTACGTATCTATTTTTGGTATTTAGTACATTCTTTTAAAGACATTCTTTATATAAATACTATTCATATTTTGACTAATATTGACGATTATGTGTTATTCATACCAAAACGGAATAGTTTAGAATTCAAATACGCCTTGAATGATTGCACTAAGGCTCACATAATACATTAAAGTCACCCCAAAGTGTAATGGCAATCTTGTGTTGCAGATACCATAAATAGCCCGCAGGCATTTACCCCTCCTAGCAATATCTTAAGCGGCTCCAATGTTTTTGATTAAATGGCTCTACTTATAATAGCTTTGCGTTATATAGAGCTATAACAATGTCATTAACATGACTGCCTTAATTGCTTGTATGTCCATTAATATCAAACCGGTTTAGCATTAACATAACAGAAGTTATGTTTGACAAACAAATTGTGCGCCTGAATACAGAACAATCCGTGCTTGACTGTATAATAATAGTCTATTTAATTACTATACACTAATAATTAAATAGTTGGAGATTACTGCACCTATGCTTTGTCTACACGCCTATTATTTTGACTAGTGTTGTTCTGTTACGTTTGACCGTTGCAATTTGTACATTAAATAGTATTAGCTCGTGGCAAGATAACACTAAACTTGTAATTAATACACTAAATAATATTAGCTTGTGGCAAGCTGATGTTAAGTGTGTTTTTTATATTCTAAGTAATATTACCTTGTGGTACGGTAACATTAAACCTGTAATCAATATTCCAACAAAATGTCAGCTTGTGGTAAGCTAATATTAATTAGAATAGGATCCAGTATTTCGTAGTAATGGATTAATAATTTCCATAGACATTTCTATATTATTTTTATTTATTTTATATAATTTATATTTATTTTGAATAAAATATTTTCATTTTGAGTAGTCCATATTAATCTAAAAATAAGTATAGGTATTTACGGTTATCTGTTTCTATTTAGACAAAAAGATCTTCAAATATTTTTTGACAATAATGCGGTATTAGGTGGTGGTAATTAATGTGACATTTTTTATTTTTGGCGGTGTAATATAGTCAATCTTTGCTATTATTTCTGAGCAGGTCTTGATAAAGGTTTGGTACTCTAGTTGGACCGAATAATCATTCAGTTGAGGCTCTAAGAACCAATTGAAATGTATGAATAGAAACACATCAAACAAGTTTGGTAAAAAAGGATATTGTTCCAAAAAAACTGCTTTATAATACGAGTTAACCGCTCCTTGAATAAAGTCTCTTCAAACACTTTGAAAGAAAGATTGCTTTCAAGGCGTTTGTGATAAGATTATCTTGTATCTCGACGAATATTTGAACGATATTTTCAAGATTTTTCAAAGTAAAAATGTAAGACGAGGGACATTATTACACAGACACTTTTAAACAAAAGCACAGATACTCTCCTTTTGATACACATCTCAAAGACTATCTACAATATAATAAAGTCGATTAAGATAGAAAGTAATATCTAATTGACTGTTTGCTCTTTTGCATCTCAATACTAAAAAAAATATTGTTTAGAACAACAATAATATCACCTTCGTTTCAATAGAGCAGGATACTATCTCGCAACTTTTTCGACCCAATCTTATAATTTAGTAAGAGGTAAAGCCATCCTGCATTGCAGTGGAATTAGGCCGGCACGACCGGGGTGGTACCACAAGCTCATACGATACCGCCGTACATCTTCGGTGTCGCGTTTCGTGCGATTTTTGAGTAGCCGCTGGCCTATTGGAGGGGAGAACGAAAAGATTGGCTTAGTAAATTGTGCAGATGTACATGGGCGTCGGTGGTCGTAAAAAGGCTGATTGATCAGTTGCCCCCCGTACTATAAAAACCCTCAGCTTCTTTTTGTCAGTCCTTAAGACATAAATTATACTAACTATGTATGTCAAGGACTGACAAAAATATATGTAAAGAATACCCGATATGAGTGATCGTATCACTCTTTTTTATTGTCATATTTTCTACTAATGTCAAACACGTTAATAATGACGCACCGGATGTATCCCAGCCAAACCAATGTGTAACTACATAGTGACAATCCGATCGGCACTAACAGACTTCCGGAACTAAAAACGTCCGGTTAGTTGTTCACAGAGAAAATACAGAGTTGCTCTTTCTATGTCACCGGTCGTCTCAAATTGCCGTACCGGTCTGAATATGAGGAATGACAGAGGGCGTGTAAGTGACTTGTGTCTGTAAGTGTGTTTAGTAGATTTGTGTACACATAAATTTACTAACATATTGTGTACAGTTGTCTCGCACATAAAGTTTGTCATCCTCTTAATTCGCCCAAGATCACATTACCCATAATTTGTAGGATTAATTCAATAAAATTATAATTACATTGACTCATCAAATTACATAAATTTGTATTTGCAACAATAATCTTTCCATAGTAAATTATTTTCTAATACAACCCACGCGGTTGTCTAAATTAAAATTCCAAAATTTTCAACAAATATTCTCACGTAGTCATAGTATAATTACATCAATTTGCATAAAAAACGACGACGTTTAAGCCTACGCATACAAATTATAAATTATAGCAATGCCTTCGGGATAACAAAGTTATTAGCCGTTTCGTTTTACTACGATTTTTGCTTGTATAAGTAATAAAGTTCGTGCGAGCAATATACCACAGCAAAGCTGTGACTAATGATAATTTCAGTATGTGTATGCGTATATCGTTGACGTTCATAAATATGCAGCCTAATAAGAGGCGAGCGTAAATCCCTCTAATCACCGGGATCGCGGCCTGAATAATGAGCATTCTGATTAATAATGACACAGGTTCTATGAAACGTTTATAACAGATTGCATCAGTAACGTCCGCAGCTCTCGCGGCCTGTATATAACATTAAACTCAGATTAATGATTTATTCGACTGTAGCAGTCGTCTTGTAAATCGATAGCCGCAAGCATGAAAAAGTATGCGGGTGAGTTGAGAGAAGTTGTCTTTTTCACTCCGAACCGTTATCACGAAAAATTATTAGAGTTCGCCCGAAACTGAAAACCTTTCAGCCGAAGCCAAAACCAAAACCGAACTTTCGGCCTGGGTTCTAGTTTCGGCCGAAACCGTAACCCAAACTCATTTCATTAAGTATATACTAAAGTTATATATGTATGAATATATTCACTCTTTAATTTGAATACACACAATTAAAAGGTGTTAGTACCATTGCCGAGTTGCATCATCTATCGCCCATACAATAATAAAACCGATGTAGAGTAATGCGGAGTACCAGGCGGCTTGTGAATTTCTGATCGCCCTCTGGTGGATATAATAAAAGAGGGCTACGAATCTGCCTAACCTCTGGTTGTGCAAAAATTTATGAGTTTCGGTTGGTGCTAAATGCCTCCTAGTGGTCTGTACAAGCCTATCCAATATAATAAATCAGCGGCTGGAAGAAATGGTTCTGCATGTCAATCACTGCGGGTATCATCTTTCGGGGGGTAACGAGGCCGGATAATAGACGATGATAGAAGGTCACAAAATTAATTATTAATTGGTAATGCCATGCTACGAAATTGAGCCGGCACGACCGGGTAGGTACCTCTCGTACATGACATCGCCGTAAAGTGACAGCAACGCATCTGCATGAAAACAATAATGCGGATATCCATGGGCGTCGGTCGTCACAATGCGCCGATTAGTAAAATAACGCGACTGTAGAGAGTTCTAATAATAATAAATAAATCAAGTATTACGGCTTTTGTCGATTTGTAGCGCAAATCGACCCCCACGTCA
>JAFELO010000312.1:533458-554577 GCA_017140195.1 Eumaeus atala
TACACTTTTATAGAATAACATACCAGATAGATAGAGATAGACAATAACATAGACATCCACATATGTATTATGTACATGTCTTGCCCTCATTCCATCTCTCTTCCTCTATACTATATCATTGTAGCGGTTCATACAATAAAACTACCTTCCAAAATTCATTCATTCAGTAGTAATCTTCGAGTAAAAGGTCTGTGATAGAAGAGCGGACATGACAAAATTATAAGGGCTCAGTTTTTTGCCAATTGGCCACGGGACCCTGACAGTAAAATGATCTAAGACGATTTTGATTTTTTAGCTATGACATCATAGAGATAATATAGATAGCGTAGGTAAGCCATAGGCAGGCCTATGACTGCGAGTGTGTGTGTGTGTCTGTGTGTGTGTTTGTGTATGAGTTTGTGTATGTGTTTGTGTGTGTGTGTGTGTGTGTGTGTGTGTGTGTGTGTGTGTGTGTGTGTGTGTGTGTGTGTGTGTGTGTGTGTGTGTGTGTGTGTGTGTGTGTACGTGTGTGTGTTGGTTAATAGAGAAGGAAGATGAGTATGCATTGCTATCTTTGTCAATCTGATGTGGCATATGCACAGTGCAGAGAAAAATGAATGAAAAAAAAAACAGAGAGAGATAGTAAACCTCATTTGCTCTTTCAACATATCGGAGGAGTATTAGACTAACTTCCCTTCTTTATCTATGTTAACTCTATGTATAAGATACACAAATAGACACAATGAAAATAAGTTGTAATGTTGAAAATGTAACTTTAAATTTTATTAATGTACATTGAACATAAACTTATTGGTTATTAATAATAATAACTTGTTTTATTTCTAATAGGGGAGGGGGGGAATTTAACATTACCTATGTTAGATTAAAAAATATATATAAAAATAAAATAAAATAAATTAAAAATTTATGATTCCGGTCATTGCATGCCTGTGTATTATTCGTGTGACAGCTGATGTCAGATAATACTAAACAACCGAAAACAGAACTGTCAGTGATATAATGAAAACGCACTATGATTATTATCAGTGAGCCGTCGAATAACTTTTGTCAAAGATAAATTTGTAAATATTACCTTCTTTATATTCATAGTACATTTTGCTTGTAATTTTATAAGTAAATATTATTCATATATTTGCGCCTTTCAGTTTCTTATAAAGTATCATGGAGAATGTTATGTATTGAGGCTTCATGTATATATAATAGAAAAGTGTTCTGACAGATACGAAATACATGAGTCTCGTGTTTATTCAAGTATGTAAATGTATACAAAAAGTTTTATTAGAACTATACTATGTTATTGCAAAATTAAAACAAGAAGCTGCAGGCTTTTCGCACGGAAGTCTTTTTGTAAACTACCCTCGTGTTTTAAATCTTCCGTATATTATTTTATTTACGTAAATTAGAAAGTTTCAGTATAACCGATTATATTAAAAAAGGCATGATTATTATTTATGACATTAAAGAAAATGGAAGCAAAAATCTTACGTAAAAATAGGGCCGGAATGGAAACAAAAATCTTACGTAAAAATGGCCCCCTTCCGGGTTAATAACTATCGTCGTCATCAGCCAGACGACGTCCCCTACTGGGCGTAGTCCTCCACCATAGAGCGCCATAGGTTACGGGGACGAGCCACTTACTAATAAATATAATAATTAATAGATATTGATGAATGGGTCTTTAGGTACTAGTTATGATAATAAAAATGAACCATTATACATATCTAAAGAGGATACTCCGGTTTAGGGGATGCAAAGTCTGATCAATAGTGGTACGCAGAGTCAGTTGATATTTTGTAAGGTAATTTTCGTATAAACGTGTTTGATACTATTATAATATAGAAATATTTATCCGGATTTTACATTTGTTCTAAATAATGGAATACGAACGTTCACAGCAGAAAGTACCAGAGTAGAATATAAAGGTAAAGTAACATAGAGTTTATGAGTATTTAAGTACGTTTATTCAACGCCAATAGGGGTTTTGAAGCTTTATGATAAGATGTGAATAGCGACCCGAGCTGGCTGGGTGTGGGAGAATTTGCATAGGGCTGTGAAATTTGCTTCTGCATTACACCGTACTAAAAATATTTTATACTTGTAATTTTTCAATCACCTCTAAGTATACGTCATTATAGTTCCGTGTAATTACAATTTGCATACCTCTAAAGTGTCTCAAGAGTGTCCCGTAAGGCTAATATGTAAATTAAATTGAATCTTTATTATATATATTTTATAAGTGAATATTTTTACATATATCTTGCCCTACATGCCATCCCCCCAATGAACCACAGGTCACTCACAGACCGTACGAAAACATGATATTATTGCTACCACATTCAACTTTTTGGCTGTTATATATATTAGGGTAGGTAAATATATACAAGTGTAAGGTAATTAATATAATCCCGTAAAATAAAGCAGGGCAAAGTTTAATCCGCGATCTAATAAAGTATAATAAATAATGTAGTTATACTTTCAATTCATTTATTAACCCCATGTACAATAAAGTAAACGAACGCACGTTTATCATTAATTTTAATTCTACTTCCGAAATCTTTATAAGCTGTAAGGCGGACATGGCACCTAAATCTTCACGGAAGCCTTACAAATTGTAAGAGATGTGTCATGGTGCCAACTTGTTTCAGGGCAACGGATAACTTACGTCTATGCTATATTTTTTGACTCCCTTTTGGGGAAAATCCGTCACATGTTTCAGACCTTGCTGGAGGTCCATAAAGTATCGCTGAGCTATTCCTGTCAAAAATTAAAGGACAGATTTGGTTGCAATTTGACACTGATCTAGAAAAAAATAATGCAGATTTTATGCGGGAATCGCAGGGTACAGCAATATTTAAAAAATGTTAGAAATATAAAAATCTACAACAGCATTATGGAAATGGTCATAAATCACCATTAAAATTTTAATAAAAGTGACAGATTACTATATAAAGTAATGGTTGGGTTGGGGTCTAGGTTATAAATTATAACACATGCCTGTCTAGCTCATAATAGTGATAATTATAACTTTACGCCATATTTAGTATACATAAATTGAACAAGGATATGCTGATTATGATTAAGTAAATTCAGCGTAACAAATTTGTTGTGTTAAATGTGACTATAAATTTAAATTATTATATATTTAATTTTTTCTATATACTATGTAGGTATGATGTGTGTTTAGTCTAGATGTATCGATGATTTTTATACACCTGACAATTGCTTCTTCCAGAGCTTTAACATTTTAGCATATTTGATAGTTGATGTTAGAATGACTAAATATTTGATCGTTAGTAACAACAACAACACATCTTCACAAAGGTTCCTAATGCGCTTGAGAGAACCGTGAGCCACAGTCACGATGTTCATATATCGTCGTTAAATGGCCGTATGGTAACATTATTTATTAAATCTGCAGCATAGTAGTATAGCGTCGAAAATACAAGTCGATGATCGTGTTTTTTCCCATTCAAAATAGAAAGAACAACCGTTACCACAACCACTTTTTCGGGCCTTTGTAGGTGAACGACTTCATGTGACTGTGTGCGTCATTTGGTTATGATCATAGATGTATTATAATTTCTTTTTAACTTTTAGATTTTTTTTAGATATTTAGCAAAGTAAGTAAATATTTTTTTCAGTCACGCAGTATTGTTTTAATCTTAATAAAAAATAAAGTCATATGTATGTTTTTCTCTAGAGCCTTCGGTAAGGTTCGTACCTCTGTTTGTGCGTCTGTCAAGGAAACCTAAGGGTACCTTTATATTAATGATGTGAAATGTGGCAAAAGGTGAGTTAATATTTGCAGTTAATTTCTTATAAAATTAGTTCATAGCGGCTGCAAATTTAAGTTTGTCAATTTATCCATTTTGCCGTGCCTACATCTCATTGGAACGAAAACCTCGGAGTGCGACACTGACTCGCACTTCAACAGTTTTATTATAACACACATAAAGTTTCAAACTTGTGTTCAAACGGCACCTCGCCAATGAAAATCAAAGCTTCATTAGTACAGTTTTGTACTTAATTATATTTTAATGCCAAATAAAGTCTTCACAATGAGATTATTTAATAAAGTGAACGGCCAAAAATTTTACAGCTTAAAATTTTATTTTTAATTTATCCGTCAAATTATACGTGAATTATAATATAATGAAAGATTTATGTATCTATTTATAATATATCAAGTTTGAATGGTTCCGGGGAACTAGGGAATGCAAATGGACATTATTTTTACGACGGTAATAAGGAAGCCACGTAAATTTCACATTTCTTTTTTTATAAACAAAATCGTTAATAATACATTAATGCCTTTACTTGGGCTATGGTAATTCTCGGAACCTTACGATCATTGGTTCGAGACCTTTTAGATAATATTATGTAACAAAGCTATCTTTCTACTTATAACATTCTATTATAATTTAATTATAATATTTATTGGCTCTTGTCCATTGCTAAAAACGAAACGCCAGTGATGGCGTCAGAATAATTTCGCAACACGAAAGTCTTGAAGCAATACAGCAAATTCACTGGTGTAATAAAGAAACAACGTGCTGTTATACCGCACGAAACGAAATATCATCATTCCTTATTGATCGGTTTGTATTTATGCTAGGCCTATTGTTTGCTACAAATATGAACCACATTTGATTAGAGTACGAGATGATTTATCTAAACGTTGTACACAAAGTGATCAAGTAAGACTATTAATAGAACAAACAAAGTAAATAATTCTTTACGAGAGCTTTGTACACGCCACTACATTAAGATCCCAGAAAGCGTCCAGAAACTTTCAATTAATAAATTTAAAAAAGTTGTTAAAGAATGTTTATGTGGTAAGGGATATTATAATGTAATATGGTTTATGACAGATACCGCGCCGTGGTAACAGAACGCATTTTACAGGCTGTTTCTGTATAATAAAGATTGTACCAAGTTGATGAATTGTATATGGTATATTATTTGTAAATTTATAGTGTATTATTTATTTGTTGATGAGATACATTGAGTATGTTTCGTCGGTTTTTCTCAGGACAAGGCTAGTGTTGACATTTATTTAATGACGTTCAAAAAGTAATCTTTCTCATTCTATTTTGAATGAAAATAATTTCATTTCATTTATTTTAGTTTATTTTTGTACATGATAACCACATCATGTCCAATAAGCATTAAAATTTAAGTCTTCTCTAAAATAAGCTGTAAGTTACTTAGTCACCGAAGACCTAATCCGGCTACCGAGCATAATAATAATAATGATGTCGTCCTAGCCGAATATAGCAGCGGCCATCACTATTGAGAAGATCCGTCTGCGCCGTACATTTTATAGTGCACAGGTGTTTTCGCAGACACAAGTATCTGTGCAGACATAAGTACACAAGTTTCTGATGGGACGACACTCCGACATAACAGAGAAAATCGGGCGCAGGGCCCAGTGCTCTCTAAGGCAGGGTCGAGCATATTACTGGGCATTGTTTTGTGTGTGGTATTTCAGTACCATAAACGTGTAATTTATAGTTTATATGTAGGAGAATTTCAAAACGTCAATATTTTTGTATAATATGAATAAGATTCTATTATTTTAACTAGACAATCGTTACCAACACGACGTTATGGACACAATGTTAAAACTTATGTAATACACAATTTGTGACACTGTCAAATATACCACAACTGGTTTTATTAAAAGGTTTTACAGCCAAGCTGTATGTATTCGACAAATATTTTTTTTAAATTATGAACAAATTTCGATCTCTGAGCAATCACTAGTAAGTAGCAATCACTTGTAAGTAGCAATCACTAGTAAGTAGTAATTTTCATTTCCACTACACTACACTAAACTACTATACACTGCTATAACTAGTTATAAATTAGCACTACGTTAAAATGTACCTATCAAGTGCACTATATTTTAGAACTGTTTAGCACAGAATACTAAATTGTAATTGTACGAACTCTAGTAAAATTCCGATCTCAGTACAGTCTGACAGATTCACCAATAGTTTGAACGTCACTCAATACCGCCTCCTAACCGGCTTTGAATGCTTCGACAGGAAAATTGCAAGCTTGGCCTGTATTCGGTTTGGTATTTGGAGATTCGAGGACAATCATTTTCTATTGAAAGTACTTCCAATAAAACTGTGAGAAATGCTCACAGTTTTATTATATTTTATCGGATTTCTTTTGATATACTAAGTTAACGTAAAATGTTACATATTATAATACTCGTAAAACTAATTTAATGGATTTTGTCGCATTTTATTTCTGCATTTAAAGTTTTTCAGTTAACATGGTAACCTGCATTTAAAATACATTTTGTTTTAGACAAAAAAGGTTCTGATATTATATATGTTTTTCAAAAACATTTTTATTGTACTAGTCAATACTATCACGCTGATTTGCCATTTCAAAATTTGCATTAAAAGCTGTGCAACAAAGTTCTAACTGCGTAAAGCTAAAAAATAATAATACTTAATTCCTCCTTTTGGATATCCCACAGGGAGGTGTGAATTACTATTTTTTACGAAATTAAAGTATTTATATGCTATTTCAGATTGTGTATTATAAATTTAATTTAATTATTTACAGTAGTTTTTGCTTGAAGGAAGAACAAACATACAAACAAGCATGCGAAAGTATCTATTACGTAGAAATAACAAAATCAAAAGACAAAGTCTCCATTACAATTTACCATCATACGTATTAAACATAGATAAATCCTTGTTTCGGAGTAGTTCCATCGTAATCAACATGAAGAGAACGAGATGTCTACAGGTTAGACTACGTTTAATGTTATGTTAGGATTAATACGTTATTGTTAATATTCTCTGTATCATTAAGGCATAATGCAAAATATTCAAACTCTGACACAAAGCCCCGGGTTTTTTTTCAAAAGATCTAAAACGTCCAAAACAACTGATTTAATGCTTTTTCGTATCATATAGACTGCCTCCGTACAAAGATCGTAATACCTAACGCGATCTTCGCTACGTTAGGTGTAATGTTAAACGCAAGGCACTTTAGTATAACTGGCGAGGCAGCTGGAAAATGCTTCATGTCACATGCTTTATAACTCGTCGGTGGTTATTATTACATACATACACATTATGGGCACAGAAAGCCAACTCACATAGGAAATTAAATCATTACATATATAATTTTATAATAGGCTCGAGTTTGTGATGATTATGATAAAAGTTTGGATATAAATTTACAGATACGTCTTTTAATATCCCACGTAACTTTGCCATTAAGGTTGTTACGGCATGTTCAAATTATGAATAAAAGTCGGCACGAATATCTTAATGTGCGAAAGACCTGGATAGGCGCAGGTAGAACTCATAATTGAGTTACGTACTGATACGTATAGAGATCTCCGAACTAGAGCAGATAGATGACAAAGTTTGTAGCAGTAATAGTGGTGCTGTTTGATTTCGCTGGACATCAATTCGTTGCTCATTTGTCTTTTAACTGTTCTGGTCTTGGATACTTGAATATGAATATATAGAAATCTCGTGTCACGATGTTTGTATGGGCTAATCATCGAAACTAATGAACCCATTTAAGTGAAATTTAGCAATGTTATATAAATGTATAATCTTACTAAAGTAGATGTGGAAACGTCTCTGAGAGTGAAGACAAAGCTTATAACAATTATAGACTTCAACTAAGTAGTATAAGGTTGCTTAGACTTGACGTCTATGTCTTCTTTGTTCCTTATAATTTTTACTTAAAATTATTACTTATAATTTTCTTTTTATCCTCTCACAAACATGAACGAAAATCGGTACGACATCAAAAAATTACAACTACTTAATTATATGTTTTTAATTCAGATAGTATATAAATATATACAGGGTGTCTGGTAGTGGGGTGCAAAGTCTCAGCGAGGTGATAGCCTAGATCATTTCTTAGAGCAAAGTATGATAGTTTTCCTTTGTTCATTTTTTAAGATTTTTTCAAGAAACTCCAAAATTAGACTGTTAAGTGGTGCTAGTACTTTTGTAACACGGCGATTGAGAGTTGAACAAAAAGAAACAAATAAAGCACATCGATGACATGATAAGCTAGTTAAGTAAAAACCATTTACTTCATTAGCGTATTATTTCTTTAGTCCAGTTCCAACCACTGTTGCTACTAGATATTTTTTATAAAGCACCCTCTGTCGTTTTAAGTTTATCATGTTTACTGAAATAGTAAAGCATATTTTTAAAATGATTTGAACAACCAGGACAAGTTCTACTTTTTTTTAATATCTTTGAAAAACTACAACATTTCTAATAAAAAAAAGTTAAACTTCAAATGCCTCTATGTGTTTCTTCTGAAGGTACAGATACTTGAAAATAATTTAATAGGATAGGGCAGACATAACCTAAAGAAGATTAAAACATAAAAACATGATATCCTCACTGGCGTGGGGAGTGGACCGTTTCCCCTGTACATGTACATACAACAAAGAAATAAATATTGAACACCTCTGAAAATAGTTGATGTATTATGCTGAATAAATGGGGCAACGTTCTAGTAACATCTAACAAGTATGGACGGTCAAGTTCTAGAAACAGTGTTGGCGGTAAATCTTCTTACAAACACGCATATGCAGTTCCTAAGCAAATATTGTCATAATGCGCATGATTATATTAAACTCGAAATCGTTGTATTAAATGCAAGTCATAATTTTTTTACATATTTACATGCATTGGGTTTTGGCTTCACTAAATCTATCTCTAAATTCATTTAGAAATAATGTACAATGTTGTATTACACTGTAACATTTGCATTAATATCGCGTGACGGATACATTTTGCTTCCACTTTCGTAAAAATTAGGGGAAAATCTGAGTTTGAATGATGGATTACAGCTCTGTAAGTATGTTAAGGGACCATATATATTTACTGCGCTCTGTGGATTTAAGCTTACGGAATACTTTGAATATTTTAATTCCGAGATCTCTTTGTTTATTAAATAGTTTGGGAAACGAGCAGTTGGGAGTTTTTTTTTAATAGCATAACAATCCGTACAATCGGATGCCATGAAGTGGGATTGCGTGCCATCTTATATATATATATACATCTCCCCTAAATCCGTCTCCTATGATGGGTCACCATTGTGAAACGAAATAAACTAAAGAAGTGATTGGTGTAATTCTATGATCAGAATTCATTAGCCATACACATTCCTTTGTTTTTCTTGTTGACGCGGGGAAACGCATTTACGCGTCTTTTCTGGCCCTGGGTGGGGTCCAGTGATGTGTGGGGCTCGCGGCACATTATAGTGCCGAATACCTTCAAAAAACAACGCGAGAGCCATTAGTGCCGCCTTTGGTGAGGTGCCCCAAACAACAAATCATCAGGACACCTCGACGGCTAGTCAGCCCCCAAAGCTGGGGTTGTCCCTCACAACAGGACAACCCCACCAAACTTGGGACAGTGTAATCC
The DNA here is from genome assembly GCA_017140195.1 of Eumaeus atala. Taxonomy (NCBI): domain Eukaryota; kingdom Metazoa; phylum Arthropoda; class Insecta; order Lepidoptera; family Lycaenidae; genus Eumaeus; species Eumaeus atala. The sequence continues at coordinate 542,893 of JAFELO010000312.1, forward strand.
GATGAGGTTGCCATCTTCGCCCCCTGCCCCGTGCGCAGGAGCGCCGCCTCATTCACCTCTTTTGTCCCCTCTTCTTATAAGAGGGGTAGAAAGAGCGCCTCCTACTCGGTTCGTTTAGGTTTGTCCAAGGTGTCTCGGTTCACCCCAGGCTAAGGAGCCCCACCGCAACGACCAAGCTTGTACCATGGTGGGGAGCCATACACATCCTACTCTAATGGCGGATGATTAAATTTCCCCGTGATGAAAAAATCTTTACTGTTACAAAGAGTTGCGACATTAAAAAGCCGGGAGAATTATGTCAGCCAAAAATAAACGTCAAGTCTTCTTAGCAATAATAATTTGATGGTGACAAAAAATATTATAGTACGTACTCACACTTCCTTAGAGATTTGTCTATGTCGTGCTGGCTCATATCTGAGATGGAGCAATATTGGATCTTACGACACGTCTGAGTTCGTAAAGGACCCTCGATAAGGCGTCCTTATGGAGCGGAATTTATTTTCCATTATCAATATTGTCAATTCACTCTCGTGCTTTTAAGACTTGGGTATATAAAATATTATGTGTTATATGAAATAACACCGCGTATCCTGGGTATTGTGTCCGATTAATTCAAAAAGGAAAAGTTCCAGGTAATTGAATAAGTCATGACATGAGCTATCCATGGTGCACACGTACATTATGAAGTAAGAGTAATACATGTTGCGAGAAAATTGATACCAATCCAAATAAGAGCAATGATGATGTTGGTATAAGAAAGGTAGTAAATCTTACCTGTCTCAGCTCTGTAGCGAGATCGATCACTAGTTGATTCTGGTCTTTTTCAAATTCCAACGATATTTGGAGCTCGTGTGGTCCTAGAAGGCACATTTAGATTATACAATGAACTTTGTTTACTTATAGTTAATGAAAAAAAATCTAACAATGTGTGAGCAAATAATCACTTTCGAAATATCAAGAGGCTGTGCAATACAGTTTCAAGTATATATAGTTTTCTTTTTAAACAAAACTAAATTGTATAAAAGTTAAAAATAAAAAATGTAAAATTTAATTTAATTTATATAAACATCAAAAATATTCTCAATTCTTTTATTTCTATGGCGATGTTCTACGTGTAGAGATGTATAAGATAGAGGAAATATGTGGAAAGACAGAAGTTTCAAATATTCCATAATGTTCGAGTAACTTACTATCTTATGTTATTTATGCAAAAGTAAAAATAGTAAGAATTACCTTCGAAAGATTCTATAACAAATACCGCTATGATTGTCCATAGAATTAAAAAAGTGACTAGACCAAGTTGGCACAATACACATCTTATTAAGATTGAGCATATCGTTTCTCCGGGCAGCTTTATAGCAGGATATACTCTTAACCATGTATCTGGCACCTAAAATTTAAGCATTATTCTTGATACAATTGCAGTTATTCTACTTTTCACATTCATATATAAGACAACTTTTATACTCATCATTTAGCTTACTTTGTGAATGATTATTGGACAACTGGAGGAAGTTGTGAGCGCTTTATTTACAATGACATTACCGATACTTTTACTTTGTTCTATCATTTTCCTAAAATTGTTACACGGTCTCGCTGTACATTTTTCATTGAGTACTTTCTTGTACAGCTTATTCAATTTGTGTTCATGGCTGACTATGTTATCGCTATCACAGGCACCAGGTAGTATGACTTTGTGTTCGTTATTTATTTTACATTTATTATTAGCGACTTTAGTGATCGCCGTTTTGACATCGAAGTCGTCGCCGTCTAGTTTCACTGTTCTATCAAAACTTATAGGCACCACTCTTTTATCGTCATTACTATATTTTGTTTTTCTATATAGCGGCTTTACGAATTTAAAATTATTATAAAACTGTTCGCGTATAGAGGTTCTCATTTCAGTCGAGTGTTTTAACGAAAATCTAACAAAATACTGTTACCAAAAGCTGTAGAGCGTGCAATTAATCGTTACTTTCCGGAACTTCCTTAAATCGGAAGTGTTAGCTCATCAAAACATCAAAGTTCAGCGAACTAGGTTAAACTATCAGAAAGTGGATAACTCAAATAATTATCTCTATTTCGTTTATATTAAATGTCATGCATTTATTTTTCTTTTTACAAGCTTTCATTTGGTATCACCTGTCGGATGATTGTTATCACATTATATTAACTTTGAGCTTCTTCCCGGTTACCGATTAAGCTTTTATTGAAGCAGTCTACTGTAGAACGTAGGTGGGGGAACGTAGGCGTAGCATGGGGTAGCCATGGAGCGTCAACCATCCCGATGCTGGAAGGCCCGCAGGCATCCGCCACCCGCCACCTCTCTCAGTCGTCACTCCACCGAGCAACAGGCCGTCCCACACTAAGTAAATTTGATGATAATGCTAAATTATGATGACTTCTGATGTTGAAACGTTAAGGTGATTTGTTTAGTAAAAAGATTTTGTAATTTAGTTGTTATGGTAACACTCGGCTAGCAACACTCGGTAATCTCTACGAATATTCTTGGTTTTTTTTTCAATAGTGTAACGATGGCTTTTTACCTGCATAGCCTTTGGTTATGTGGATGTTGAATTCATTGCCGTCAGAACATGGCAGTAATGGCCGTTGTTCTGCTTACTGTTAAATTGAAAATGTATCACGTGTTATTAAGCGGGAAAAAATCCATGAATGGAGGAATTTCATATTTAGGACTGTTGAAGACTATAAGGAGCAGCTGTGCCGAAAGCTGATATTTTAATGGAATACGTATTAAATTATATTATTTTAAATAAATACGTCAACACACATTACATATTCTATCGCATGCATGTGTCAGATATATATAATTGATCATAATATAGCATATTAATATTGGTTTAATCTATAAATAATATTGTGAAAAGTATGTTAAATGATTGGTTAATTGACATGTATCTAACTTTAAATTTGTTCAGACAACGCTATTAATGCACTTCAAATGTATGGGGTATCATAATTAACATGGCGAGGGTATATAGGGTACATCATTGCGTTTCCCCGTGCACTTTTTGGGTGACCACAGCAGCATTGGAAAATTAGGTGAATCATTGTTATCAGTACTGTAAATCTAAGTAAACTTGTGTTAATATCTAACTACGTAGGAATATGAGTGTTCCGTGTAGTGTGTGTCTATATAATATAGCTAGTAAAAACTTGTCAAACATTACTATAACTAAAATATTATATAATCATAGTAAAGCGTCGTTCAGTTACTAAAAGGGAGTTTGATAGTATAGATTCGTGTTAAAAATCCTCTACGTGGATAAATATCGTACATATTGAATTTGAATATAAATTGTATAATTGTTAGTTGTATTTATTGGTTCCCTTTATCCTTTTCTCTATTAATATATTATTTTCACTAGATGGATTATGAGACTCGATAAAATATATAATCGAGTCTCACACGCGCTATGCTTATTTAAAACGCAATTAAATAAAACGTAATACGCAAATTGTGACAATCTCAAACACATTGTTACGCATGACATTTAGTTTTTATTAAAAACCTGCAAATAGGTTTTATAGTTAAACCGTACTCGAAGTTTTTCTATGGGGCCATCTGGGCGAACAACAAGTTAAATAATTGTAACTTTGCATATGATATCCGGTCCACATAATTTTATGTAATAGTTGTTATAAAGGAATAAAGGCATGACGTGTGTACCTGTCCTTACTTTGGGGTTTTCCAAATAGGTTCTCAACGATTCTAACACGTTTGATAGGAGGTCTGTTCCGCTAGCGGATGGTGCGCTGAAGATTTTTCCCACTGGTATACTGGAGCAATCGACCACGAATTAATTACAAGTGGACAGTAGATTAGACTAATTGGTTAGCTTTACTGTACCTACGGCAAACAACTTAATTACTAATACTAGCACTATAACTAACTACCTCTGACTAAAAGAGGGTCTCTAATTGTTAATATTATATGGTCATTAAATTTCTGGTTGCGTTTATCAGCGTGGATCTTATTGGCCACACCTTTCGTGAGATTCACTGTACCAGATAAAAAAATTCTTCGATGATCCTCTAGCAAAACATCCTTCAGTAGGCGTTATAGCAGAGACAGAACGTAACTGCGCTCTTCGTGGCCCAACGCCATAACATAGATAACGTATCCTACTCTAAAAAAATAACAATTTTTGATCAAAGTCCAAGAGACAAAGTTCTATAGATTGACCCCGGCTTCGGAACTGCGGGTTACCATGCTTGGCAGCCTAACTGGAGCAACGAGACAGTCACACCTAAGATATCAGGGGCAGCAAACTTAATTACGAACTTATTTCTACTTATACCACGCTAATGCTATGTCGTCTACTAAATAATGCATACTTCTTGAAATTTGTTATACGGAATAGGAGTAGGAAAACTTTCCTAGCCGCGATTGCATTCACTACGAGGCGAGATCGTCGATATAGATATATCGAGAGGTTGGGCAACCGGTCGATTGCAATTGACCAGATCATATAATAACTACTCACGATACGCCCTTGCCCGGGAAAGAAAGGGCCAAAAGCTTATCTTGACAAATTATATACTAAAACCTTTCTCGGGAATCGCTCTATTCAGTGGTGACTAACGCATGAAAACCAGTTCTGTAGATTTTGAGAAAATCGATAACATACTGACCTGTCTCTCAGCCTCAGCTCTTGGGGGCTTTGTTTTGCAATATGTACAATTTGTACGACTGTAACAAAGACAGTTAAATAATTAACTTGGCACACAGTTGTTTGTTCATTAAAACAAATGAATGTTAAAATGGCTTGTTGTGTTAAATGTTATTTATTGAGAAACAAATTGGCTTGGGAATAAAAAGCGAGCTCGGGACAACATACAAATAGTCTAACATGTAATTGGATATTGTTGCACGACGCACGTTGTCTTGTTTTGTTATGAATACGGGAAATACACCTGGTGCTTATGAAAAAATATTACACTAGCGTCTCCTCGCGGTTTCATCTGTGGTACTCTGGTCTTAGTATTCATAGCGTCAGTGTATATAGCTTAGAGCCTTCCTCGATTAATTGAATATTCAACAAAACATTTTTTTTCAATTAGGGCCATGTATGCAAGTATGTATGTATGCATGTATGCATGTATGCATGCATGTATGCATGTATGTATGCATGTATGCATGTATGCATGTATGTATGTATGCATGTATGCATGTATGTATGTATGCATGTATGCATGTATGTATGTATGCATGTATGCATGTATGTATGTATGCATGTATGCATGCATGTATGTATGTATGTATGTATGCATGTATGCATGTATGTATGTATGTATGCATGTATGCATGTATGCATGTATGCATGTATGCATGTATGTATGTATGTATGCATGTATGCATGTATGCATGTATGCATGTATGCATGTATGCATGTATGCATGTATGTATGTATGTATGCATGTATGTATGTATGTATGTATGTATGTATGTATGTATGCATGTATGTATGTATGCATGTATGTATGTATGTATGTATGTATGTATGTATGTATGTATGTATGTATGTATGTATGTATGTATGTATGTATGTATGTATGTATGTATGTATGTATGTACGTACGGCTGCAAAGTGTTGTGGTGTGATTTGAATTAAAATTGTTAAGGCTATCACATACGCGTAACTGAGGGATGGGAAAGATAAACCTGTGTGTGGTATTGTGGGGTATTATTGATGGGTCATGCTAAATGATAGGGACGTTTGTTCGATTTTTTTTTATTATGCTAATATTTTGCGAGATATTTGCATCTGAACTGGTAAAAGTTATTACTATAACAACGGTTTTTTGGCTTTGAACAGAAATCCTCGTACGGCATTTACCATATTTAGCAAAAAGTGAAGATCTCATGCTATCGACAGTTGAGAAATTCTGAACGAGAAGAACTCTTGAGATTTCATTTCAAATTCATTTCATCAGTTCATTCCGCAATTTGTGAGGGAATATATACACTAGTAGCGCTAACAGATTCCGAATTTGATGTCAGTAGGTACACAGATCTTGTGTGAAATCAGCCTTAATGTTTTTAAGTTTGTAGTTTAAGTGGGGTCAATGTGCAGACATTGGAAGGCTGAAGCATATTTTGGTTGATGTAGCGAACCTAATAAAACCCCTATCGTAAAACTGTACTAAGTCAATCATCTATAAGGTGATAATATAATAATCTATAAGAGAAAATCCCATCCATTATATAACGAAAAAAAAAAGAAAGATTCATTAAAACATTACTCACATTACAGCAGGCACACAATGCGAAAACCTCTGTAATACACAAATCATATATATAAATATGATATTATATTATGGAGTATGATATTAAGTCTTAATTATAATTAACATCAAATTTCGATCACCGACCCATAACTAGTTTACATTACTAGCGTAAACAGAATTTTGTCTCAGTGATTATCTGATGATAGTTGCATATAAAAAGTGAATGACGTTTACCACAATAAACATTCAAATTTCAAATCTGAACTCATGTCGAGCAGATATCTCGTTGTTAGCCCTACACGACGAGCGCTCATTCGGGAATATTGGTTGCGCCGTCGGTTATTATTCCAGCAGGCCGAAAATTTGACGAATATCAATAACCAAGTTTGAATTGTACAAATTTGAATTATTTAGTTCCTACTTCATTAGGCAGTTCCTATATGTAAGGTCTCTGATATAGAATATGCGTTTTATACAGGGAACACAGAACGGGAAAAGAATAGAAATATTGTGGAAATAGTATATAAAGCCTATTTATTTATTACAAGGGAAAGAATAATTAAATAATATATTTAATCAATCGAAACCACCATTACTATCTATCCGCCTCCGCTACTTCATTACTTCAGATTTGCTGAAAAAAATGTGGGAGCGCCAATTAACAAATTATTTATAGACGGTCTGGACTGCCTCATCGGAGTTGAATTTTATCCCTAGCAAGAAATTGGCCAAATGGTGAAAATTTGTATTTTTTTTTCTAAACATTTATTGGGGTTTTTTCTATTTTTAAGATATGTCAACCCCGTCGTACCTAATTTAAATAAAAATAATAATAAAAATAAATCGTAAATTATATAAACAAAAAAATTGTGTGAAAGAGAGTAGCTGATTTGGTATTCATGTTAAATAATAACTTAAGCCTTATCGCCACTTCTACGTTTGGATTAGATAAGATGGTCTGTACTAGTCATACATCCAGACAATTTAAACGAAATTCTCTAGTGAGGGATTCCCTTTCATTTTTGTTCTTGACATAATCCATCAGTAAATGTTGCACGTCTTTAATTTTATTACGTACCTCACAATTACTTGAAATACTTTTTTTAATAAGGATACAAAGATTGCTTTAATAGATAGTACTGGTATGAAAAAATGGTAATTAGTTGGAGGAAAGTCCGGGGAGTATGGTGGGTGTCGACGACATTTCAAACGTAGTTCCAATTTAGGAATATTCTGTCTTGAAACATGAGGTCTAGCTTTGTAGAGAAACAGCAGTGGGCTGGAGCAATGGACCACTCTGGATGGTTAACGGCTAGCTGTACCATCATGGTTTCCTATTGCTGACAGTTTACTTCTGCAGGAATTGTCTGACCAGTATCTTTTCCTGAGTCAACTTTCGCTTGGGACAGGATGTGTTAGGCTAACCTAGTTTGATCATTGTGATACTACGGTAAATCAGAAGTATCATACGAGGTTGTAGGTAGTATACACTACAATGTAAAGTCTTCTGTGATACACAATTTGTGTCACTGTCGCATATATTATAACGTACTACATTCAGTTCTATTATATACCTGTAAAAAGGTTTTACAACCCAGCCATATTCGAAGTCTAATGATTTTTTTTCATAATTATGATCGGATTTCTATCTCTGGGCGTTCATTAGTATGAAATAAACATATTAGCGTTCTACACTTCTCCTATACACAAACTATAAGTGTGCCAAACTTCATACGCCTCCGTCGGCGCAATTTTGGTAAAAAGGGGTCCAAAGTTTGCGCTATAATATAATGATTAATTATGAATCTCTAGGTTAGACTTGTTACGCCAGAAATAACAATATAAGGAACTATTTATCTGTCCTTGGGCTAAACATCTGGGTAGTAGACGCGGATGGTATTCAACTATCTCCATAGATCTAGTGTTACTTTCTCGAGGTCTACATCTCGACGTGATAACTTACGGAGCAAGGCAAAGAGAAATAAGTGCTCTTGGTCAAGATTCTTATTTGTGAAATTTTTAATTAATTAAATACTATTTTAAAATAAACGAGTACACTGACAGAAGCTTAAAAGATTTTTTTGTCTATTTATCGCCCATACCATACATGTACAGTCACCATTTTATTGTAGGCTTGTGATTCGCACGGAAATTTTCAGCGCCGGATTGCTAGTGTTAGTAATTTTGTTTATGTTCTGTACAATAAGTCAATTTCCAACAAAATCAGTCCAGTTGTTCTTGAGATTTACTGCGTTCTAAATGTATGACAGGCAGACAGAATAAAAATGATATTTTTTTTTAGCATAGAGGGCCAATGGAAGCTTTTATCGACTACCGACGCCAATGAACATTCGCATAATTACCATTACACATGCGCATGTGTTGATCTTCTTTCCTCTACCCTCTAATGGGCCTCCGGATACTCAAAATCCGCACGAGACATGACACCGAAGATGTCACTTTCCGCCGGTACCATGTGAGCACGAGGTACCTCCCTGGTCGTGCCGGCCCGATTCCGCTGCAATGCAGCATGACAATCTCTAACTATAATCGCAAAAGTAACACTGCACTTTAAAAACCTTTATTTAGATATATTACAATTTCACCTATATGTATAGATTAATTTTATATAATAATAATAATAACTTATATAACACCACGTTAGCCTGGTCCTCTGGACCGTAAGGACTGGTATTTTAATAAATTTAAGAAATTATATGTATTTAAGATTTTTATTATATAAATACACATAATATAGGTAATATAGGACCTGATGATACACATGCATGACCAAGGCGGGATTCGAACCCGCGACCTCTGACGTAACACGGAGCCAGCCGGTCGTCATCTATAAAAGAAAATTGAAATTGAGTTTGCGTACCTGTCATCAACATCCAATTATGATTTTCCGCTTAACTGCATTTAATTTGTTCCAATGATTGATGGGCATTTATCATTTCGTCCCTGGTCTGAAAATAAAATAGACTCCAGTAAAATAATTAAAGAGAAATTGCTTTGGCAAAAGAATAATGAATTGGTTATATCCGTTTTTGTATTCAGCTATAAGAGGGATATCTGTATCAACGTAACTCAGAAATTACTTAGTTATCAATAGATAATTCAGAACCAATTCAGTATTGTTACGAATAACCGTGTTTGATATGCGAATGTTCGCGGGTTCGAGGAGGAAAAGGGATACCGATCTTATAAGTGACCTTGTATAATTGCTTGTTTACTAAGATTCAATATCTATTTATAGCCCGATTCTACGCATTCTCCTTGCTTTTTTAGCGTCCATAGATATAGTCTTTTACGTACTGATGTTTTAAGTTTACGCGAATATTACTCATTACAATAAAACTACTTTTTTGTGGTGGTCCATCCACCCGTGACCATGGTTGCTGTGAAGGTTCTGAAACGTCGGGCTAGTGAAATAATTAAATAAACCGCGATAGGATCCGTAAAAGTGGTTTTATTGTAAATTGTAGTCCTTTACGATCTGATCGACTAAAAAAAGTAAATAATGATGACGACTATTATTAAAGTTATCGATAGTATTCATTAACTCATAGTGTGACATAGCATCATGAAGATCGGTTTGGACAGAAAGTTGATCCATCTTCTTATTTGGTTGACATCTGGCAAATACGGAACATCCCTACATGCAGCCTACAAAACTCACAGACCAATATACTATGGAATAATGTCAGTAGATACAGTTTAATAGGTATATCGAAATTTATTAATCATATGCCAGAAATAGAATAAAGACTGAGCGTGTAGTACTATTGATTTGTAACCTGGCGCCGTACTGGCAGCGTAGTTGCGCGCGCATCTGTCAAAAAGGAATGGCTTTAATGGCTTGTGATCAAAATACGTCGAATACATTCTGTTTATTACAAAAAAACGTGGTTTAATAACTTCCTATCTCCGTATATTATAATTGTGTTGCGATATTTTTGAGATAAAATTGTAACGAGTGATTATTTATTTACAAATATGTTTTACTGACGTAATGTAGGAATATAAACAGTGGTCATGGATAGAATGAGTGTTGATAATGTTTCAATATGTGAGAAGCGTAATTAATACGTGTGTGAAGTGGTATGGTAATGAACGCTAAGGCGATAAATTATGTACAAATGAGTGCGTAAGAATGTATATTAAAAATGTCGAGATGTTTGCGCATTTGCGGAGCCTATTTATTCCGATTGTCTCGAAAACATTCAACGTTATTATTAATTGTGGCAATAATTGTGTCCATAACCGTTGTCCTTCAGTTGTTTGTATACAGAAAGCACCATGTGCAGCACCAGGCCTTACGAGTAGGTGACTTCGACTACAGACCGGCAAGCTTCCTTAAAGGCAAACAACCATCCGAAAACAGAAGCTATTGCCATTTCAACTACGGACTGCCTGATGGGTTTAAATGGAAGAACGTTAAAATATACGCAACGCCTGAAATAGGTAAAAACAGTACTTACAGAATAATTTACAACGCTATTCAGGGTACACAATATGAAAATAAATCGAGCTCCGAAGCGGTGACTTATGTCACTCAGGCTACCCCGGAGTTTATTTACCATGTCGCAGAAATAGCAAGATATTGGGAGGGACCCATCAGCTTGGCTGTATTCGTGCCGAATTATGATTTAGATATAACAATGCAAATTATGAGTCAACTCTGCCGGTGCTATGCTGGCATGTCCAAACTTTCATTGCACTTATTCTATCCGAAACAATATCCACCAATAATAATCAAACCACCGAAACAAGCTGCCACCGCCGAGAGCCCCATATCCACTACTCAAAATATAGATGAAATTTTAAGGGTCAAAAGAGAAAGATATAGACGTATGAATGATATGAAGAGTAGAGCAGAGTACATACAATGGGTGAGGCGGAAAAGAATATACTTAATGATGGCACGTACTTCAAAAAAAAACATTAACACGACAATAAGTTTTGTGGATTGTTCGGGGCCTGAAAACTTTGACATACCAACTTTCCGTAGTGAAAATAAAATGAAATACCCGATCAATGTGGGAAGGAATGCGGCTAGAGTGGCTTCAAGGACGAACTACTTCATAGTGTCTGATATTGAGTTAGTACCTAGCGACGGACTGGCAACGAAATACCTGAGAATGATGAGGAAATTTATGGGCGATAAAATGCGCGAGAGGGGACGTATATTTCTTAAGACAGTATTTGTAGTGCCTCTGTTTGAAGTAGAAAAGGGCGAGGCGATACCGCGTGACAAAGACACGTAAGTTGATATGTGGGCCTTTTGATGTGAGTACGTGTGTAATTAATTTAATCGTTGCGGTCGTATTTGTGTGTCGAGGCTATTTTGTATTAGAATGTTAAATTATTTATAAAACTTATACTTTTATTTTAATTTGTTGTACAAAAATTGGTTACGGGGCGGGCTGG
>JAFELO010000312.1:554583-574700 GCA_017140195.1 Eumaeus atala
GGGTGATAAAGACGACCTCACATCGGCATAGTAATTATACTGGTGTACATGGGTGTTATAGTCCTAGAAGGGCTTCGATTGCTCGTTCGTCCCCCTATGCTATAAAAAAATAACTACGTGATCTTGACCTACGTGAGCAATCGCGCGTTCCGTCAGCTCTGGTGGGCTCCTCACATAGAACAGCCGGACAGTTTCAATAACGTATCCGCGTATTTTCAAAGATCATAGTATAAATTAAATATACATTTAAGAAACAATAATAACGGTTAGTTGTGGTGGTTTACTGAACACATAAACAAGTAGGTATTCTGTTATATCTTCTCTAAGAAGAGCTTTGAAATTTAGAATTTGGAAATAGAAATTGGCCTGTGCGTTAAGGGTAAGACATAAAGCTTATATATATATATAAGTTCCCATCCTTGTTATTGTATTGATGCGAAAAAAGTGCCCATGGCACCTCTTCCTGAGATATGAGCATGTAGAAATAAATATGTTGTCATTGGATATGAAGAAATTGAAGTATCGAGATTTGTTAAATAGATATAAGCCCTACCACTATAAACTGAATTAGTCTCAGTTGATTCTACTGAAAAGAAACATGTAAGTAATTAATTTAATGGCAGTATCAATAAATGTTTAAATTGTAAATATTTTCACAGATTAGTACGATTGGTGTCTGAAAATCGTGCGAAATATTTCCATCAAAAACTGTGTTCACACTGTCAGCGATTTCCCGGCCTACAGATGTGGCTCTCTCGCCCTGCGTCGGAAGTGATCGAGGTACGTACGTGGGTTATTATTGTCACTTAACTTGTTCTGAACAATGTTATTTCATCATAATTTTTAGGCCTATTAACATTGTATCAGCAATTTCTATGCCCGTTCACGAGTATTATGAATTACTACAACATTCAAACAGCTCATTTATGAATCGGTTAATATACATTGTTTTTGTATTGATGTAGCATGTATATATTTCGCGTAAATTTCCTACATGGTCTCATCATGGTCATGGTCGACTGGTCAATTTAGTGCAAACAGGTGACACATACTACGCATACATGTTGATCCTAAATACGTGTGACAGTTAATTCGATTTGGCATCATTCCTCGAAAAGTGTATCGGAAGCGTTTCACGTAGGACACAAAGAATTGCCAAAGTATATATGAGTGTATCAATTAAAAAATAACGCCTTTAATTTTTTTCTCGATAACTCCAAAAGCATATATTTTTTTAATTTCCACAAAAAGTAATAAGCTTACTATCGGAAGTTCGTTAATTTTATGGTGTGACATGGTTTAGTATAATATAATGTACATATAAAACGGGCTACATATAGCGAATTTTTTTTTTTGCTTAAATGGAATGGAATTAAACTGTAATTTCCCGCAAATTTTTAACTTAAACTACAAATAAATGTATCTAGAATTGTAGGAGTCAGAAGATTTTAATTGTACAATTTATATTTTCACATATTTAGTATTAAAAACAAAATATTTAATTTAAGAAAATATAAATTGTTTGGGAAGTATCGCCCCAACCAAAACTATCTTATTTTTTATTTATTTATAACTTTGGCAATCACTTAAATGGTTGTACTACCGGCACAGTGTAATATTTATTTAAAATCAATTAGTTATTGTTTGCATGAATGATATTCATTATAATAAAAGATTTTAGACCACGTGATTTTAAAATTTTTTGTCAAAGAAACATATTTCTCATAATACACAATTTGTAATAAATGTTAGACACCAATGTAAATTTTCATTTCCACTTGTGTTCTATTCATACCCGTATTTTGCACACGTGAAGTTTTATTTTTTTTGTGATATGAACTAGCTGATGTCCCTTAACAACACCCCACTCAACAAATGGGATAATGACTATGACTTACGATGGCCTAAGTTTTTTTAGTTTATAAGTATCATTAAATAGTAGTGAATCTTGAAAATTTTATAAGAATTTCGGCGGTCACTATTTACCCCTTATACTCTGATTGGGTAAATCGTAATTTCATTCCATTTAGGATCCCTCAGGTACAATCCAATAGTTTTGTTAGAGGTAGTGTCATGCACCATGCATGGCACTACCTCCTCCTATGCAACGGATTTTGGGCACGACCGGGGAGGTACCTCTCGCTCACTTGATGTAGCCGAAAAGTGACACCTACGGTGTGGGCTTTTGTGCAGTTTGTGAGTAGCCGTTGGCCCATTGGGGCGAGGTGAATAGGAGGGCAACGCATCGGCGTAATTATGCTAATTATCGTGGGCGTCGGTAGTCGTTGAAATGCTCCTTTTTACTCGTTTGTCCCCCTATAGTATAAAAAAAAGTAAATATTAAACACTCTGTACTCGTATTGACTTATGTTAAGTCAGAGCTTATAAAGGGCGCGCACTATAACCTTAGTAAAATTGGCTTTCAGAGCTATTTGTCTTATACTTCACTCGCCGAAATTGGGCTTTGTATACTGGCCACGTAAAGTTATCTTGGTTTGATAAGTTGGTGAGCTAAAGATAAAACTTGCTGTCACACATGAAAGATTAGTTAAAAGAGTTGTTAGTGTTTTAGAGGATATAGTATTAGTTAAAAATACTTAATAACATATCGACAGCACTGTAGAGGTTACACCCTCCGGATTTCCACAGGCTTTATTTGAGAATATGTTTCTAGCGGTATCTATCACTATGCAGTAAAAAAATCCTACAGCTTTAGGAGTCTGATTAGAGTCTGATTAGAATTTAAATCATACTCAGGAACAAATATATTTTTGCTGATGCCAGTCAGAATATAAAATTAATATGTTTTTTTAGCTACATTAAGCCTATTTTGTGTATAAAAGTTGAAAGTGGGCTCGACGTCTAAACTCGACCCACTTAAAATCCAATTGCTCCGGCGACTGAGTCCCTGCCATTCTAATGAAGCACTCGACTGACAGCCTGTTCAACACTCGCATCTACCACTGACAACTGAGGACCTAAAAGTAGAGGCACCGCATCTTATCAGAAATCGGGACATGTCCTATTGACCTTGAAATGTCATCTTTTGTTCGTTATTAGTAAATATATTCGTATTTGAAAACATAATATACACTAGCATAAATCTATTCATACAATTATGTAAGTAACGATTTACGCTAACATGAGATTACTCCATAGTAGCCAGTAAGAGTTCAAACGCTAAATTCTTCACTTTTATTATTGACATCTATACATATTCCAAATATTTTTGATTCACATTATCAATTTTATATTTTATCATTGTCTTACATTAAAATAATAATAATAATTATACTCGTAATATCTGTGGACGTATCACACCACGTTAGCCTAGTTACTTGGGGACTTGTCTTACAGGTACTAGAGAACAGAAATATATTTCATATTTTTATAAAGTTAAGAAATTTTACACATCTAATACTTTGTTATTTATGTAATATACATTATATCTTGGCGTTCATTGAAAGAGGCCTATATCCAGCAGTAGACCGATAAGGGCCGGTAATGATAATGAATATATATTATTATTATTTATGAACATCTATGACCTAGGCGTGACTAGAACACGCGATCTCTGATATAACACGGTCACGTTACCACCTGAGCCAGCCGGTCGTCGCTTTATTATTCCACATATTATTTTTTCAACTATATAATTTCACTTCTTTTCTAATCCCATTTCCAACCATGATCTGTGACTTTTTTTAAATCAATAACTGAAGTTGTTAGTGTATCAATTAAATAAAATATAAATAATGTTGCACCAGTGAAGAGACGGCTTTCAAGTTTAAGTTTCATATTTTCGTAGATGTGAAACTTTAGAAAATTTCTAGATCGAAAATTATTTAGGTGAAAAATATATTAGATTTTTCTTGCAGTTGGTCTGCTTTATGAAAGTCTCAATGCGCCTAGGAGGAATGATTGTAAAATTATCCTAAATATTGTAGTTTGCATGGTAGACATAGCTATTGGATTTATATCCTCAGTGAGTCGTGTCGCCGCACTAATTGCGAACTAATTACGACAGTGCACGCCTCGAGCGACACTGGGCAAATTCTGTTATAGCTTATGCGAAAGTTCAGCTTATTGTGTATTAATTTCTTATTCAGTAACAAAGTCTACAGCGACTGTGACCGGCTGAATACTATTTACTATGGATTAAATGTAGTTCGATTTGCAAAGAATTGTAGTATGAAAGTAATAATAAATTATTAACATTTATAACATTGTGTATGCTCTCATTTTAAGTAGGGAGTTTAGTAACAGGTAGTGTCATGCTACATTGCAGCCGAATTGGGCTAACAAGACCAGGAAGACACCTCTCGCTCTCAAGATACCGCCGTATATTTGATAGTTTTACATTTGCGTTTCGTGCGGTTTGTGAGTGGCGTATGGCCTATTGGGAGGTAGGACGGAATGAGGGTAACCATATATGCGTAATAGTAATGCGGACGTCAATATGTATCATTAGTCATCAAAAGGCTCCGATTCTCCGTTTCCCCCTAACCTATAAACAAACAGTACCTGTCATAGGTATTTCTTAGTTAAATCACTGTATTTTTTTAATAAACCAAATTTAAATATCTATCAAATTTAGAATCATAGGAGATTCGTACAATAAATTGAAAAATTGTTACGTTTTAGCCGTTTCTGATGGTGCGCAGGGAATACCCTTTTCATAGGTGGGAGCCCATCTATTTCGGCACGCAAAACGAGCCCTGGTATAGCGAAAGTCTGTCCTGGGAAGGACGTCAGGATAAGATGACACAGGTAAGAATATTGTAGTCAAATCGGGGTTGGGGTTTTATTGAATGATTTAAGGGATTTTTACTATGTAAATAGAATTTGATCGAGGGACGTTTAATTTTGAATATTTTGCGTATTTACCTTTTTCCTTTGATCGACTGAATATGATTCTGGATCGGACAGCAGAAAGACCCTAAGTCACAATGAGCCGTATATATTATGTTTATGAAAACAGCTCGTCGTATTTACCTGCATATACGCCTAAACCATAGACATAAATCGACTCCTTCCCCGTCTACGTGACGTATTTCGTTTCTATATCAGCAGATTAATCTAAGGGACTTGACAAGGGCGCCAGTTTTTACATACATGAGTTCCTCACGATGTTTTGCTTCACCGTGAGAGGGCTCAAAAATGTACTTAAGTTAGAAAAGCCCACTGGTACATGGTGGGGTTCGAACCTGGAGCAATGAGTCCGAAGCACTAACCGCTAAACCGCCGTTTCAACAAAAGAGTAAAAAAAAGTATTATTTTATGCACAAAAAGTACAAAGATGTAATCTTATTAGCGTAGAAACGGAACTTGTAATTACAAAGTAATGATATCAATAAAGTATTTTTGAAGAACATATTTTACTATCAAATCGTAAAATATTTGATTTGATCATTTTGTTAATTTATTTTACATACTCGCCTGCCCAATGACTTGAAAAATATGTTTTGAGCACCGCTTCAAACTACTTATTATTATATATCTGCTTGTTGCAGCAATTAAAATATCTTTGGGTATTATTTATTACATTTATACAATCAAAGGAATGTTGTAAAAATATTGCTTAAATTTATTAAATATTGACAGATTATAAGGGAATACACAATATAACATGACACGCCTCTGCAATGACTGAGATTCTCATAGAGTGATGATTTTACTATGATAAAATAATTGCGAATTAGTTTTTGGCACAATATTTAACATTCATTGAGCAGAGTCAATGTTCAAACTAGGAAATGGCTTTTCAAATAAGTGTTTCGGCACGTATATCCATTTATTATGTCTACACGACTTACGTGCTCTTGTCTATTCACGGATATGTTCATTGTTTATTCGAGCCGAAGTCTTTTTTCGCGCTAATGGACATGAAAATGTAAACATTCATATTGCGTGAAAACATTCTGAAATTTTTTTGACTATAAAAATAGTGTTGTGTTGCTAGTTTATGATATAATTTTAGTGAATGTTCTTTTTAAATATTAAAAAATTGGAACAGTATACTTAAAGTGAGGTTATCAAAACCGTAACCCATAGACACCCGCATTCAACGCGTAGTTAATTGTTTTCGTATATTTACGCGAATGTTAGTCATTGTTATATATTAAATATATTAATAAATAAATATAATAATAATCCTATTGTTTTTATTTTTTATAATAATTATTATTATTACTATTTTTATTTTTTTATCATACAATAGGTTATATTGAAATGTATATTGTAAATAAATATATACAAATATTCAATATATATAATATACTTACAAATACTTTAATATATACATATACATATATATTTCTCATCCATTTATTATTTATAACTCAAACATATTTTTACATTTATTTGTATAACAGTACAGCACAAGGATTTTCATATATTCGTTTATGACGGTGATTCTGTCTCATTTCACAAGAAAATCTAAAGAGACGCGTAGTAACTAGCTAGCAGCACAATACGCGGCTAGGTAACTTGTACTTAATTTAGGAGCTACATTACCAAATGATGATAATGGCACCACCGCTTTTATTGACTTTGGAATTAATTGTCTAACATTTTACTGTGTACTTTTTAAATATATTTATTAAAATACCCTAAACAAAGCGAAATAAATCCGCTTCATTTATAACAATAAAAATATATAAATGTTGTGGATGTATCAATAAATCTAATTCTGTATTATTCCTCTAGATGTTAGAGATGTGTCTCCAGAAGTACAACATGGTGGTACTGGATGGAGGTTTCCTCTGTCACGCGGCAACTACGAGGGGCAATTCTAGTCGCAACCAAAAGGAAGTCCACAGCAACCATTGGAAGTACCAGGCTATCATCAAGTCGTTGAAACAAAAGTACACCGACCGGCCTAAGTGCAAAGTTAAATGAGGTAACACGTTTCATCAATGATGAGATTAAAGCCGAATGGCAGGCACTAAATGATAGGGTTATGTTATTTACCTCCAAAAAGTAACAATCGATGCAATTCTGAGTTAACCGAACGCATCGATCGTTAGTAATATATAAAATCATAATCGAACATTATTGGTATATGATATTTTAAATATATTTGACGTTTTTCTTATTTTAACAAGTACTAAAGACATAGTACATTTAGGTAGATATGACCATCTGTGAAAATGTTGTACCATTAAATGAAATGAAATTAAAATGTTTTTATTCAAAATAGAATTAAAAAAAGAAATCTCCACAGGTTCAAATAAAAATTGAAACAAGCAGAAAATGGGTTTTGACGACCGAATGGAGTGGTGGTAACGAAAGGGTGTATGGCGAACGTGTTACGTAGAGGTCCCGGGTTCGAACCCCCGTGTATGTTTATTTATGAACTGTATGTATTTATGTAATAGAAGTCTTGAATTTATAAAATTTCTTACATTAATGAAATCACAAAATATATTTCCGATGAGAAGTAATCACGCCTCGAGGTGATTACCACAGAGTTCGACTAAACTCGTGTGAAATATCCACAGATTATTATTATGATTATTATTACACTATTTAATTACTGTTAAATAAGAGTAACATGATCCTTGAAGAGTGTATCACTGTTTTATTTTTTGTATGAGAAAGGAGGCAAACAAGCAGGTGGATTGTAAATACCGCCGTCCATATACGTTTGCAAGACTAGGCCTCTTGCAGACGAAGTGCCAGTCTTGAAGGAATAGGTATGTATATTATGATGTATAGTAACTAGAAGTCCCGACAGACGTTGTTCTGTTAGAGATTGAAGTCGTTGTCATTCTAACGTGCAAATATAAAAAACATATTATGGGTGAACAATCCTTGTCACTTATGGATATAAAATAGATAGTAGCCGATTCTCAGACGTACCCAATATGCATATAAAATTTGGCAATAATCCGTAAAGCCGTTTCGGAGGAGTAAGGTAACTAAAATTGTGACTCGAAAATTTAATATATCTATCATTTAAGTGCTTAAGTCTGTCCAACTAACGACTGGTATGGTGCATTTTGTGTGTTTGTGAGAAATACGAATCGTTTAACTGTTAAAGGGCCGCTATATTATGTAGGTACTTGTATCATCAGTCATTGACCAACATATAAGTGATCGACGCATTTGCACCGAAATATATCGTGAACATATACATAAGTGAACCAAGAGTATGCATACATAACATCAGTACAGTTCATAAGCGGCTGGTGAATAGTTGTCTTTGAAACGAATGAAAACGAAATGAAATGTACACTAATCGAAAATCGGTTCATTTAGTGTTATGAAAAAGTTGCGTTAATTTTAATAAAATAAACTATGTATGTGATTGTTGAGACTAGTTTGAATCAATTCGGTTTCGAGATTAATTCATCTTAGATTAGATCTTCTAAACAAATTTATTCAAGAGCGACTTCTTTTTAAAGACTAGAGGAGGGATAGCGAATAGGTTCTGGTTCTAGTGTATTTTACGTTGCTTATATCACTATCATATCATCCTGAGCAGGTAGTCACCATCATTGCATTTCTACTCACTCTATATGATTACGATTAAGTGTTAATGTTGTTATCAACATCAATCAATGTTATCAACAAATATGTTTCTATTTGCCTCGAATTAATTTATTCATAATCTTTCGTATATATTACATAAATTATACATATGTAAATACAGTATATATATATATATATATATATATATATATATATATTTAATAACAAATTAAATTGGTCTGTTAAAACATAAACCTGAGTATTTAAATGTCAAAGATATTATTGTACATTTTTGTCCAATTTTATGTGTTTTCTTAGTAATAGGGGGACAATGAAGAATTGGAGCCTTTTCGAGACTACCGATGTCCATAAACACCCGCACAGAGATTATAATTTTCTAATTCTCAAGATGATGTGCTTGCGAATATTAAAAAATGTCAATAGTTCATTTGTTAACTATACAATATTTAACATAAGCCATGTTGAATGTTACATCTTGAAATGTATAGTAGCTATGATGTAATATTACGGAAAACAAGATGTGAACTAAACTAATACATCATTTTCTTTTAGTTCCTAATTGTTTTAGATTGTGATATTTTTTCCTATGAACACTTCGTCCTTAATAAATATAGAATCTACGATAAATTGGACTTTAATTTCGCTAATCTGTTATCACTGTGTAAGAAAATATTACATATTCATTAATATGTTATTCATCTGACGTAGTTGTATGACAAAATATTATTAATATTTTAGTCAGTGACAACTAATTTGATAGCTAAAATCACAATCAAACATCACTTTATTGCCTGATTTTACATGAATCCAGTTAAAAGGCCTCCTTTTAATGATGATATATATACCAGTGTTAGGAGGCTACGCTCTCCCTAGCTGAACACCACTTGGGACTTTCTTTAGACAAGAAGTCTAATAATTTTAGGAAGACGTAGTGCCATGCATAGTGCAAGATGCTACATCTTCCTGTGCAACGGAATTGGGCCGGCACGACCGACCGACGTACGTCTTGCTCACATGATACCCGCGTAAAGTGACATCAACAGTGTCGCGTTTCGTGTTGTTTGTGAGTAGCCGGTGGCCCATAGGGGGAGGGGCAGGGATCTGATTGCTCGTTTGTCTCTCTATTCTGTAAAGAAAAGAATATTTAAAGATATAATTAGGTTTAAGTGTTTTTTGTGTTATAGGGAGGCTGTGTGGGTCTCACGGGGACTGTAATCAGTCCTACTGAGTTTGTTTCAAGATAATTATACATAAGTTACATTACAATTATGTCTAATTACAACAATAACAAAAATGCCTGGGTGCAGAGTTTTACTGTCAAGGTGTGGTGTGTATCTACCAAAAGTTATTTCTACTTAATAATGTTTTATTATATCAATCCCAACTCCAAAGTCTTCTGGTCGCATATCTGTACGTTTATAACGTGTTTTATTGGTATTGACCTTAGCGCATGTTTGAATATTACCACTTTTAACACATAGTCAAAATTTTATCATCACTTTTATAGCTGGCATTAAATCTTCATGAACATTATCAATCTTTTTTATCCAGTTGATAAGAAGTATTCTGGTAATCGATAAGGACAGAACGTGAAAGTCATCAAACCTGTTTAAGGACGTTTTAGAGAATGCAGCAGGCAATTAGCGCCGAATTACCTGCTTTTATTATCGTTACTTGTTAAGATCGGCAATGCGTTTTTTAAACTTTTATAATTGGTGTTATTTGTGGGTGTTGGAGACGACTTGCTACACCCGACCCGATTTCTCGTTTGTCCCATCTTAACAATGAACTCCTTACATATCTAGTAAGCTAAAAATCTTCTGCATCTACGAAGGCCACTAGAAAGTCATATGGGAGAGCACCTACTTAGCGTCTGATTGGTCGACTGTTCTCCTTCAACAGAACACAACTATTAATTAGAAAAAGAAAAAAAATATTTTTGGCTAAGAGCATAGCGGCTCGATACCGAGATCTTGTCGGCCTATGTTCCGCAAGAGTTGTAATGTAGGTGTTCTCAGATACTTCATAGCCTTGTTTGCGAATTTTTTAAGTTTACATCTTGTCTGAATTCTCGACGCACAATGCATAAACAACCATTCCAACATAAAAATTTTCTTGATTTTAATATTGGCTTTTTACCTAGGGCTACGTCTGCACAATATATAAAGGTCAATATTGCAGCACTTTCGTCTACGATTAGGTCAGAGCGACTGAATTCTTAAGTGTGTGAGGTTATCAACGATTGAAATAGGGCTCAGTCACCGTTTTTGTTAATATATCTATAGTTATTGACTACATTTGGTGTTAAACTCGGGAACGCGTGGAAAACTCGTATACCATCAAGCGGTGGTCACTGAATGAGGCGTTTATCAGAACACGCCAATTACTTAAGCAAGCGTACGCGCTTGAAAGCGTGATGTCAATAGAAGATTCGCCCGTAGGGCTACTATAAGTGGTGCATCTGGAGTATTGTGAATCGTCTGGTTTAGTTCTACAATAAAATCTTCAATGGCAGTTCTACGTTCATGGTCTGAGTATCGTAGTTTCCCGTGCCAGAGGGAAGAAGATGCACTAACATTCGCTCCAATAATTACTTTGTTTCCCGCTAGAGCACATAGTACTGTGCGTAATTGGTGTAAATGAGGTGCGACGGGGTCCGAAAATTGGATATAGTGATTAACAACTTAATCTTTGAAATTAAGACAGGATACCGCCGCGACACTACAATGAGAAGTATTCAGATTGGTCAATGTCTCGTAATTTGACTTTCGCTATATAAATACCGGCACGAGCTCGATTATCAATTTTAATGACTATGTGGTGGGAGTATCTCTTGACATATCGGGCGCATTCGATAACGTCGTTGTCGTTACTTCTTAAATTAAAAAACAGGGGATGTTACTCGTATATTTATTCCTTGATATATTCCTACTTCATGAACGGCACAACTAAACTGTAGCATGGTCACTTTTCATACAGGAAAAGTTTGACCCGAGTTTGCCCAGAGGGCTCAATACTTGTGGAATATAGGATTCGATGACTTGTTTTCCTTGCCACTGCCGGCACTGTATACTTTAATAGGATACGCGGACGATATGCTTTTAATAGTAAAAGGAAACTCGCGATCTGAAATTAAAGTTAAGTCAACAAGTTAATATCGACATATCCGATCGAATAAAATCGACCGGAGTCCGCACCGTAGAAAATTTCCAAATATTATTAAAAGATTGCTTACAATCACCTTTTTAGGACACATTATACAAACAGGAGAAAAGGTTAAACATAATTTTTATGCTTTTACTAACATCTTGACCTCGACCTGGGGTTCCTCTTTTAAGAACTTAAAAATAATATATATCGCGACGTACCTTAGAAGCATTTGCTATGGGTCAACTGTGTGGGCAGATAGGGCAACTAACTATAGGCGCGGCGCGACGTAAATTGCTCCAAATTTTTTTTTCTTTAATATTTTTATGTAAAGCCTACCGTACCGTTAGCACGAATGCCCTACCCGTTCTTGCCGGAGTACTGCCAGCAGACTTAGAAATTCAACCCCGCTCGGCCATGTATTATATCAGTCAAATAAATATAAGATAAACAGGCTGTTTAGCTCAAAAGAAATTACTACTCAAAATCTGGTTAACGAATGGTAGACGCGATGGAATAGTTCAACAAAAGACATTTACATAATTTTTTGCTACCGCTTATCTAAAAATTGGGTAGAAATCGATCACTATGTTGCACAATTCCTTGAATGGGGACGGAAATTGGAATTATTTCCTAGCCCTCCTGTTTTCTTCTGATTAAGTTGGAACTTAATCAGAAGAAAACCTTCATGCAAGACAGTTTTAGCTATTCTGTCGGGCTCCCTGCGATCATATTATATATACATAAAGTTTCCGAATAAAGCACGCATCACACGGTTTTATAGGTGTAACTTTCGTTTCTGGTATGCTAAGTTTCATTTCATTTCTTTTATATTCTTTTTTCAAAAATCCCTTGCCACTTTCGTCACGTTTTTTCATCTGTTTCTGACACATCAGCCTGGACAAGTTTTATGTTACTTCATTTTAGGCGTCCGTACCTCAATAGGAGAAACGCGGATATATTGTATGACTTCATTGTCCACCTGCATGCCAGTCCACCAGTATGTATGTAAAACTAAACCCTGCAATTTCTTGAAGCACAGAATTAATCTTAGTTGTAAGCGAACGTAACTTTTTTTTTGTTTGTTTTGGGAGGCAAACAAACAATAGGAGTCATCTAACATTTTACGACCGGACGGATATCAAAACCTAAAGGGTACACCCGTGGAATCGCTTGAATCCATGAAATTTAGAAACAAGAACTTACAGAACAAATAAAGGAGTAGACCCGAAAATCGGCAAATTATTATTATTATAACACTGGAAAAAAATCCATTATAAAATTATATTCATACAAAATGCGTGCATCGGCACGCAATTAATATAGGTTCGTCGACTTGACTTATATTTATTATCCATTTACTACAAATGTTCATATATTAACAAACTACTACTCTAATAACTACAAATATATGTTTTACATTTATTTGTAATTTAAAATTAAAAATACTAATTCATTCTACAGTATCCGTTATATATTATATTAACCTATATCTTATGAAAGTATAAGTACTACGTTTCAGTAGTTCAAAATAAAATTACAGCCTTTATGGGTTAAATCGCGATTGGAGATAAGAATGTCGGCGCCGCTAATTTACAATGACCTTGTGTGTGATGTTGAATACCAAATTATGATTATTATTATATCATGTCTCTATTCAGGATCCTCTAGATATCAATTTGAATCACATTATAATGTACATGCTTTGGCCTGCGACGTCGTTTACGTGGAATCTTAATGCAGAGGAACCTCAGGTAAACCTGCACATAATGTTTTAAACGTCACTCAAAACAAAAAAAAAAAAAAAAACAAAAATAAAATTTGGCAATAAAAACAAGCGGCGACTACTTGACGAATTCGATCTTAATTGGCATTAGCATATTCCCTACGTTTACAAACTATCATAAAGTTTATTTAATATTTAGATTTGTTTCAATGATTTTGAATGGCTTGCGCACACTATTGAGCGTGAATACTTTATAGACATCAGGGTCCATCACAGGTCCAGCAACGCTGGCTTCAAAATATTCATGTGCGAGTATACAAGTCAGAGCAGATATAACAGTATTGCTCTCATCTATGGGCGGGCGCTCCACAATTCTAGCTAACAACACTTGACCGCATTCAACGTTGCGGTGGATCGAATCGTCGACGCCCAAGACTTTCCAGCCAGCTTGACCCACTTGCTCTGCAGAGAGATGTTAGTTCACATATTTTACCGTATTTTCCACAGGGAGTGTTTCGAGTAACTGTCCGCATTGATACCTGCAGCCGAATTCCATCGTCGGATTTCGCACCTGTATCCATGGTTTCACTCCTACCATATTGATGTCCCTAAGTCTGCTTCCGTACTATTTAAGCGCAATATTCTGCTGCGCCTTACAACATTGTGAAATCAGGTCCCGCCCTAGGCATTTCCGTACCGATAAAACTTAGGTGTCTTTAGGAAAGGAGCTAACTTACTCTTATCTCAAAGACCGGTAACACAACTGCAAATCCTTTGATTTTGTTGACTTGTCTCGAATTCGGAGTCACTTAATCATCCCGTGCAAAACAGCTGAATCGGTTGGCTTGGCTCCTTACACAGCACTAAAAGCAATAACTAAGTAATAAAAAATATTTATTCTAACCAAGAGCTATAAGTATAAATATAAAACAAAACCGTGGGTTATTGGTACTGAATGTAAATATGCCTCAATGGATTTCAATTTATAGATATTTGTTTTGTCCTTTTTAATAAAGCGCTTATTTGCCCTTCCTTTATATTAATATTTGCTCCGTTATGATGTTAATCCATAATATCTAACGAACTTTTTCCTCTGGAGTGGACACTTGAAGGTTCCATTTTTGTGATATCTTTTGTTCTTTTAAGACGAAAGAGAGTAAACATTTACATTTTTTGTACTTGGTCGCGTATTGGAAACGCACTTGAAACTAACCCGATCTTTATTACTTATGGCCGAATATCTATTCTATGTCCAATGTTATTTTATGTAAGAACACTCGTATCATGTTATTACAATGTTATGATCTACTTAGTTCCGCCTTTGTTTTATAGAGAGATATTGGAATGCGGAATGAGCGTCGGACATCTCGGCTTGTGAGTGTATCAGTCAGGGGCAATGTGTACGTTCTCTGTAATAGGGTCTTACTTTTAAAACAATACATGTTGATGAACAATTTAGGATTTAGTTAAACGTATTTTTGATTTTTTTTTTAATTTTTAGTATCTTACATGACACGGCTGTAGAAAGATTACACCATTAAGCTCATTTAGAAGCGAATATATGTATAGTTTCTCTAATATTTTTTTATAGCGTAGGAAGACAATCGAGCAGCCAGATTTGCAGATGTGTTATTCTTCTGTACGCCATACCTCCAACGGGTCACCGGCTACTTATAAACTTCACAAAGCACGACGGCATCTATCTATCTATAATAAAGGCCCTGAGTTGGGACCGATTTGTTACAATTGTGTGTGCATGTCTGTGTGTGAAAATATGAATGTATTTATTTTCATTTTCTTTTAAATAATTTGCTCCCGTTTTTTAAAGTCATGTATCACATATGAAATGCATTCTATCGTGTGCGCGGTATCATGTAAGCGAGAGGCATCGTAGCAGCCCAATTCGGCTGCGATGCAGTATATCTATCACCGTATGTTCACGGGTGTACCGATGAAGTGTGATTATTCTGGTGGAGCTGGGCTGTTTCCCCAGATACTATAATTCAATTGAAACAGTCATCGGAGACCGCCTACCTAGTAATAACAAGACAAACACAAATTAAGTAGCGCACCGATACCGTCGCTTCCATAAATTTCATCTCGCCATAAGCCGGATAACGTTTATTTTTGTAACATATCTTCGTGAATTACGGGATCCTGTTTACTCACGCTGTTGTGTTCCACGTGTTTATTTTAAGCGCTCTTATATAATTTATGTTCTTATATATTTTTAGCGCTGGCTCATCTCCACCCACCCACCTCTCGTTATATGATGCAAATCACTGCACGGGGCTCGCTAACCGCTTCCGTTACACAATGTGTAGGTCCTGGCTCCCTAGCTTCGTATAGACCTAGCTTATCGTATACTCTAGTGAAGTCTCAAATCATGCCGAGATCTCCTGCTTGCTGAACTGAAGTTAAATGTTCACGCAATATGAAGTTTGGGTAGACGAATTGGTCATGTACTCGGAGCCTTTTGAGATCTACCAACGCCTATAAACATCCACACAGTCGCCATGGGTTGCTATCATTCGCAGTGGTATTATTACTATTATTCTTTATAGCGTATAGGGGCACATCCATTTTGTGGACATGTAGGTGTGTTGTCCTCATGTCCTCATCCCCTCCTATGGGCCAATTATGTGAGTGAAAGCATGACAATATCTCTTACTGAATATCGGTTCCCGCCATACGTTGTACCATGTAGGTACCAGGACTAAAAGGTTCTTGTTGTTTAGAACAACGGACTCCCTCGCACTTGGTATTGCATGCTGTCTCTCTCTTGCCGAAATGTGAGTAAGTGATAGTGGGGTCCCGCTTGCGCCCCTGTCCTCTCGTCCTTCTTCAGAACGCGGTCCGGAATAGTTATTATTCCGTGCCGTGTTCGGAACTCGGGTGAAGCCTAAGCGCTTTTTGCGTACATTATGTACGGTTTATTATATATTTCATTTTGTGCACGCAAGGATACTAGACCTCAACAGGTCCGAAGCCGCAACGCGCAACATACTCCCCGACCTTTAATGAAGATAGCTCCGGGGAGTGGACAGCGAGTCCGACGGAGGACAACATCATCAGCATTATAGCCACCCCTACCTCGAGATGTCAAAAAAGGAACACAGGATCGTGGTGAGGAGACCACTGTTTCCTACAGAGGAAGAGAGGCAGGAATTCCTAGCGTAGCATGAGGAGGTACGCGCGCAGAAGCGCGCGGCGACCTCGCCCGCCGAAGGCCCTTCTAAGGTGGTCGCAATCGCCGAATCCAGCAACTCCATCGCGCCTATACCATCACCACCTACGTCACCTCGTGCTGCTGAAGGCCACTCGGAAATGGCTGGCCCAGCGATGCCCGAGGAGGATTCCCTGACGCAGGATATTACTGGCGCAAAGCCAGACTCCCAGCACCCCAGTGCTTCCCAACGGCCGCGTAGGCTAGCGGAGTATCCTACACACTAGCAGAGGCACATTTGCGCGACGCGTTGGGACACGCGACTAACGCCCGGCCCTTTGGAAAGGGAATAAGGTTCTTGGCGCAGTCACCAGAAGAGTTCAGGGCAATCCAGGAACTCCCGACAGCCCTGACGAAGGAGAACCCAGTGCAATGGCACTGTTACTCCCCACCCTAAGACCTCCCCACCAAGGTGGGTATTAGAGGTCTGCCGGTGGGGACGGACACCGAGTGCATCGTAGAGGAGCTCAGGGGCCTGGGCGCTTCATGCGGCATATACTGGCTAGAGGCGGGAGTCCCATCTGCTTATACCTTGCGCAGCTCGAGCGTTTGAACAGCGAGGAACTTGGATGCCTCTACGAGGTGAAGGAGCTCCTTCGCATGCCCGGAGTAGTCGAAGAGGGGTAGAAGGGCAGACCGGGACCAGCTCAGTGTCACCGATGTCAGCTCTTCGGACACTCTTCTGCGCACTGCCATCGGGAGCTTCGGTGCGTTCGCTGTGGAGGCGTCCATGCAGTCGGGGACTGTCCGCTACCGAGAGAAGCCACCCCGACAAGAGCAAACTGCAAGCGACCGCACACGGCCAATGACCGAAGGTGTAAGGCCTTCATTAGGGAGGCCAGAGCCAGAGGCATGGCCATCCAAAAAGCCCGCTGTGCAAGAAGACCAGTTCCAACTGGTCCCACATGGCCGACACCACGCCAGTTGCGGAGGGAGTGACAGGTCGAGTACGGCCCAGGTCCGCCCCTTACCGCCCCGGCCAACGACCCCAAACCCAGGCAGGTTGCGACGGCCAAGCCCAAGAGGAGGCGCACTCGCAAGAGGAAGCCCCAAGCTGTGGCCGTCCAAAGCTGCCACTCTCCGCAGCAGGAGACAGCCGTGACCGCTATGGATCGTGACGAACTCGGGGTCGCTTACTGGAACACCGGAGGCTCCTCCGGCTACCGAATTACGTCGCGTATCAGATGGAGTCGCCGAGCGGCAGACCGTACAGTGGTACAGACGTGCTCGTTCGGCGGGACGTCGTCTACGACGAGCTGAGACTGGGCCCCTTCACCGACATGGGCTCCACTGGAATAGCCGTTCACATGGTGGGGGAGCAGCTCAGGATCTACGCAGCGTACAGACGTCCCGGGAACAGCTTTGACCTAGGTGATGTCCACAACGTGCTTTGAAACGGCGGCCAGGTGTTGTTGGTCGGCGACCTGAACTCCAAGCATCCAGCTTGGGGATCAGCCGTCATGAACAACACTGGTTTCAGGCTGCATGAGGATTCGGAGCACGGCTACACGGTGCAAGGGCCTCCGGACCCACGTCCCTACGAACCCCCTGGCACCGCGGACGTACTGGACATCGACCTACACCAGAACCTCATAGCTTCAGTCAACATCGAGGTCCTGTACAACCTCGACACACAACACTTAACCATCCTCATCACACCACTCCTAGACATCATAGGCACGAACACTACGGAGTCCAGGCACGCGCCGAAGTCCTCGCATCACACCTACACACTCAGTTTTCACCACACTCAGCGGCGCCGTCATCCGCAGAGCACCACGAGCAGGTGGAATGCCGCATTTGTGAGCTTCTTCAAAGCCCGACTCCACCGCTTAGCGGGACGGATTTCATCTCCCCCTCAGAGCTCCGGAAAGTCGCAGTTCGCCTCTCGAGGCGCAAAGCTCCAGGCCCCGATAAAATCCCCTCCACAGCACTGGTGACGATGGAATGGCATTCTCCAGAGGGCCCACTTTCCGTGGACCTGGAAAGAGGGGAGAGTCATTGTTCTACCGAAGTCGGGCAAGCCCCGAGGCCTGCCCGGAAGCTACGGGCCGATAGCGCTCCTGTCGCACATCGACAAGTTGTTCGAGAGGCTTCTGCTTCGGAGGCTGAAACTATACATTCCCATAAGGGATGAACAGTTCGGCTTCCGGAGCGATCACTGGACCACGTTGCAATTGACGAGGGTGATCCACCACTGGTCTGTAAAGATGAACAAGTTGAGACACTCTGTCGCGGTCTTCCTCGATATGGAGAAGGCCTTCGACAGGGGGTGGTATCCGGGATTTCTGTACAAGTTGATGGACGCCGGCGTCCCGCTAGCGCTTGTGAGACTAGTGGCGTCATTCTTGGAAGGTAGGACCTTCCGGGTAGCGGTGGAGCGAAGGCACTCCTCAGTGAGGGTCATACTCCCCGGAGTGCCACAGGGCAGCGGCCAGGCAGCAGGCAAGGGGTTGCCTGAACGCGGCCTACACCAACGACATCCCCACATTCAATGCCGAAATCCACAACTGGGCGCGTGCCGGACCGGTTGCCGGAGTGGCTCGACAAGTGGCGCATGTCTGTCAACGTGGATAAGAAGACGGCGCTACATGTCAGCAACAGGCGCTCCATGCCGGGGCGGTTAGTGTTCAAAGGCCAGGATGTGTCTTGGGAATCCCCATTCGTGTATCTTGTATGCAGTACCGACCGCGCTCTGCGGATGGGCTCGCAGGTGGACCGAGCGGTCAACCAGCAAAGAACAACCCGCGCTTTGCTGTAACCGGTACTCGCGTCCGGACTCCCTACATGGACGAAACTGGGAATTTACAAGACGTATATCCGGTCGCGCCTCACTTACGCCGCCTCCGCATGGTACGGGCTAACCTCTCAGGTACAGCGGAAACGCCTGCAAGCCCAGCAGAACATCTCTCCACGGACCATCACGGGAGCCGATCGCTACGTCCGCAACGATGTGATCGCGCGTGACTTGCGGATAGAGTCGATGGAGGAGTTTGTGGTTTGATTGTCGAGCGCCATGTCTAATAGGGCAGACAATGGTCTGCATGCTCATCTATGTGACCTGGCCCCGCTGCACGCGCGACCACCACGGAAACCGTATCCGCGTGAACTCCCCCCCGTGATCCACCAAGCGGACTAGGGACTGCGTGTCCGGCAATCCAAACGAGGATCACACAACACAAAAGATAAGAAGAGGGGGATAAAGAACAAGAATATAAGAAGAGGGGGATAAAGAACAGGAGGAGTAAGGCGCTCTTCGTACCCCTCTTATAAGAAGAGGGGACCAAAGTACAACTGATGGAGGCGCTTTTGCGCATGGGGCAAGGGGCAAGGATGGGAACCACACCCCATTGCACTGTCCCAAAGTTGGTGGGGTTGTCATGTGACGTGGGGCAACCCTGCTGTGGAGGAGGCGTCGGTCTCTTAGGTCCGTCGAGATGCCCTGGTGATCCTTGTTACGGGACACCTCATCAAAGGTGGCAATGATGGCACTCGCGGTGGTTTTTGTGGGTACTCGGCGTT
>JAFELO010000312.1:574830-588788 GCA_017140195.1 Eumaeus atala
CCCTGCTGTGAAGGAGGCGTCGGTCTCTTAGGTCCGTCGAGATGCCCTGGTGATCCTTGTTACGGGACACCTCATCAAAGGTGGCACTGATGGCACTCGCGGTGGTTTTTGTGGGTACTCGGCGTTATAATGTACCGCGAGCCCCACACACCACTGGACCCCATCCCGGGCCGGTGAATGTGTGAAATGTGTTTCCACGCGTCAACAAAAAAAAGTTACTCGGTTGGCATGCCAACTATTCCTTACCGTACTTATTACTTATTATTTTTAATTTAGCAGTCGTGTCAAAATGAAATCTCAGTAACTTATTGCTTCAGTTCGGGGCTTGAATATAATGTTAAATAGACCATTTTAACCTATTAAGCCTTAAACACACAAATTATAATAATAACACTTAGTAGGTAGTAATTATTTATTGCTATAAAATTAAAAATGATCTAATATAAATAGGTATATTCCATTTCTTCAAAGTTGACTTCTTTGATGATTTTTGTGCATTACTTTTCTATTTTTTCGGTAAACTGCAACAGTAGAACATTTTATTTGTCATAATTTCTAAGACAAAACGCATATGCCACTAAAGAACAGGTTCTGCATTTACTAACTACAATAAAGAAATATTATTTAGGTACCTTGGTGAGATATATAAAGAATATTCATTAAGTGAAACCTATAAAATTCTTTCTTCGCATCTTTTCTTGAATATTCACGGGTAAAATTTACCAAAAACCTTTCCTAGCGTATCTGCTATATTTTGAAACACGAGCTTTCATTATATATGTAATTTATAAATTGTAGCGTTTATGGCCGATATACGCATTACCTCTAAATTCTTACATTGTACACATATATTGCACGTATTATATATCTGTGATATATAATACGTGTATGACATATCTGTGATATATAATACGTGTATCTTATTATATCTAACGCTCTGTGAGCATGCCGAAGAATGGCGGGGAGCGTTACATTACGTCACTATAGAATACCCATTCTTTCCAAGGATGATTCGTGATGCTATTGAAATTAGAAAACATCCAAATTTTAGCAGACAAGATGGCTGTATTCTTGCCTCTGCTTGGGACAGAGTGATAAATTAAATTTGGGACAAAATAATCAAATCAAAAACTAAACACCACACTTCATGACAGCAGGATATAATGAGTACTGTTCGCGTTAATCGGAGCAACGAAATAATTATAATTCTATGTGTACTTTCAATAACTAGTGACATCTGTACATCTACCTTCTGAAATGTCAGGATAGTTAAATAATTAAGTAAACCGCGATAAAATCTGTAAAAGTAGTTTTATTGTAATGAGTAACATTCGCGCAAATTTTAGACTAATAAGGTTCATTAGATTAAATATACCATCATCATGTTGATATATGATGATGGTATACTTTAACCTGAAGGACCTAAACGCTCCCCAATTAACCAATTGGCATGAAATAACCCAAAGTAGAAAGCGGTGACGTCATCTGATGATGGAGACCAAGATACTCATTAGGTCGCTGAGCCAAGGGAGTAAGTAAGTACATATTTTAACCTAGTGAACATAAAAATATTTTCTTTAACAAATAGCCTGTTCTATTATTGATCTCAGGGCTTCCCTCATAAAGGCACTTTCCCTCATAGAGGTCTATAGAGATGGCAATAGGTACTTAATGGTAAAACGCATCCGGATGTCACAGAACGAGACATGTTTTTAGTACCGGCAACGATCCGCTACTGGAAATAGACTACGAGCGCTATATTGGCCCGTATATTAAAAATTCCCCAAAAAGATATGATACATAAATACTAGCTAAGTCTTGGGATATAAGAAAATCTATTCTTGCTTATCTGGAGGGCTGTAAAAAGTTATCTTTTCGGCCTGCTCTCGTAGCACGGAATAACTGGATAATTCAATGGACGCACCATTTATCATGATCATAACGGCTTTCGGGTTCAACAGTTTGACGTGCGTGACGGGATAAAGTAAAATAAATTGAAAATACAAAGCCAAACATAAAAATAATCCATCGCGAAGAATATCAACCCGTTACAAATAAATGACTCTTAAATAATTTGATAATATACACATATATTACGCTATGAGAGGGATTTGATTATTACTGAAGTAAGACTTAGTTATGCACGTATGACTTGGGGAGTAAGCTGATGAATGCGTGACGAGGTCGTTACGAAGATGCCGACAGATGCTGACAGTTATTAGTTGTGAAAACAGCAAGGGAATTAGAGAGTTACATGGAAGTCGAGGAAATATAAGTTAGTCAAAACAGAAAGAGATTAGTGTAGGGTCAAGAGAGAGGTGGAAATACACAGTTTCTTTCTTTTTTTCACTCATAGCCAGTTAAGTTTCGTATAACTAAATAAGTTTTACTTCGGTCGTGTGGTCTAAGCCACACTCGTACTTTTTATGACGTTGACGTCAGCGTGTGCGATGGATGTACAATGTACATCTTCATCAAATATTCCAGTTGGTATTAGTATTATATCTATTACTAAACTTTTCCCGGCACTATTCAGCTACGGGGGCAGTAATATTACGAAACACACCAAAGCATTACATTAGCAATAACATTATTACAATGTGTAGTGACAGCATGAAAATAAATGGGTCCGATTGAAACTCAATCGGCACGTATCCTGTATACATTGACCCAGATTGTACGGTCAGCAGAGGATAATGCGGACGATTCTTTTGTTGCTCTTTCCTTAACGTTCTATTATCCAGCGGCTTCCACTTTACTTCGTGGCTTTTTAGAAAATGTGATAACGCACTAGTAATGGACGGTTGAAATTGGCGCTGTTACGTTGCTTAAGAGGAGATGACTTTTTATAGTAGAGATGGAAGTGCTTCATCTAAAGGTACTAAGTGACATCCGGTGGCACTAGTTTTGGGATAACATTCTTACCAAACTGTTCACAGCGTAATGAGAAAAATGACTAAGACATAAGGATAAATTACTTTACATTTAGGCGGTGTCCCATATTAATAATAATTTACGCGGAATAATAACGCCGCGTTAGTTTAGTTACTTAATAGACTCTAGACTGACCCTACTTAGTAGGGTAAGGACTTCTGTAACACAAGTTTTAGGTACTTATTATGGAGCTATGCTAAAGTGGTTAGTTAGTAAGTGATTAGGTCACAGTTATTATTACTATGTTACAGATGCTACACCACGAAATGTATGTAATATTTTTACGCACTCTTGATTTGACGAGTAAGCTGGCGAATGCGTGTCGAGAGTCTTACAAAAACGAGAACAACGAAAGTTGATAGGGGAAAGTTGATAGTTGGTAGGGAATTAGAGTTCTAAGATGAAATATTCGCTGTTGATAGGCATTTCATTAAAACACAAAACTATAAAAAAACAATATACACATATAAACATTAAGCTAATGCTAAATAAAATGTCAAATAGGAAATTTTGTTTAAAAAAATATATAAAAAACTTGTAGATTGACGTCCAATGTTCTTTTATATTTATTTTTATTTAAAAAAATATAACAATAGTAGGTGATCTGCATGACTTCTTAGCCGTCACCGCGATGTAACGTTTATCGTGTACCTCCTGGGACTCAAAGGTGTACCCCACTAGCACGCGTACCACACATTGACAAACCCTGATTTACATGATTTGTAACTGTCTATCAAAGATTATACAGCTAAGGGATCAACCGACCGTTAAACCATGACTATCTTACTCTCTCGTGCTGAAAGTGTAAAGTTTATACAACTTCACAAATATTCATATATTCATTATATGCTTGTGTGCCCTTGACGTGGGGGTTTCAACCCATGACCTTTGGCTACAACAGTCGCACAGTGTTTGGAAATATAATTATGTTATAATTTTATAGATCGTATTGAGTTTGTTTTATATCCTGAGTGGGAGAAATTTAGATTGTATACTTTAAAGGTTTGTTATTATATTGTTGCGTCCCGGAAAGGCTACTTGGATTCACAAAGGTAAATAACATGGCAACATAATGAGTTTTTGTAATGTTCGCACTTTATACAATACTTTTAAAAGGCATCTCTATGGTTCATATGTCGCAGTCAGATCGTCTAAATTTCATAATTATTACGTTATAACAAATAGTTAAAAATAAATAGTGTAAAATAGATCACATATATAAAGCTTTTCAGAACGTTCTTAAATGTTGAAAATAAATTAAAAATTTGAGGTGCAAGCCGTGTGGTCTTTTTTCACACTGTTCTAATAAACAGGAGATTGATTAGTAGCCCCATAATTATAGTTACTGGACCATCAAGCCATGCCTATTTTGAGCAGTCGAGTGAGATTCGCGGTGAGCGACCATAACATATAAATCAAAGAGCAAGCAAGTAAGATGTCAGTAGTCTAGTCTGATAAGTTCGTTCCTTCATCCGTAAACCCTATTGTCAGCCGATAATTAGGCGTGCTAATAAACTAACTTCATTTGTCACGCGGGGTCAGCAGTTAAGCCAAAATGACAATTTTTCAATTAATAACCACAAATGTTTGGTTATATATTATATTTTAGAATTTTTTATAATTATAACGAATGTTAAATATATATAATGCAAATTAAAACAAGTGCTAAATGTATTGTGAGTTTTTTTTCCGGAGGGACCTAATACTGGTTGGCGCCGCTTGCCTAGTCTCAACAGTACGACTGACTGCGAAGACTTTTGTGTCTTCATCTTTTCACACAGACGGGAACGGATGCACCGGGTTGATTGTGGACGTACCCTGTAGTAATAATTTTTGGACCGAAAAGGGGGAAGCGGTCCCCTTCCCCTTTCTAGTGGGACGGCGCGCGCACGATGCCGCTTAAGTTGCGGTGTCTTGGATAAGAATAATTGAGCAAGTTTAATGATTGGGTTTTCTAAGGAGGCCGGTCTCGTCACCCCCCCCCCCTCTGTCGATTTGCGTTACAAATCAGAAAAACCCATATTCTTAATTTATTTATTATTAGAGCTAAAGAATCTATTTTGCATTTTCTGCAAACGTTCTATTTGGGGATATGTGCGCGAATGCTGCATTACATACGATATGATCGGTCGAATGCATGTAATATACAAAGTGAGCTTATGTCTATAAGTCATTTTGCTCTTTTTGTTATAAGAGGATAAAGTTTAAGAAGGACATATCGTGCCTTTTTCAAAACGTTATCTAAGTGATTCTTGAAGCTCATCGACCTGTCTCTGCTCTAGGTATCTCGTTACTGTAGAGCAGGATGGCAGGCATGTTTCTTCGTCTATGCGAGGGGTGGTTTCGTGAGAAGAGTATGGACTTACACATCTCCGCATTAAGCTCTATTCGCCATTTTAGGAACAATTCACCGAGTTCGGTGAAGGCCTTTTGGAATAGTTAGGCTCCGTAGTTGGGGAGGTATCTTATGTACAGTGCTGTGTCATACGTGAACATCGCCAGCTGTACAGATTGAAGAGGGTGGGAGGTAGAACCGATCCTTGTCCGCAGACAACCGGCTCTTAGGGGACAGGGGAAGACAGGGTGCCCTCCACTCTGTAGCGGAACTGCCTGTTTGCTAGGTAGCTGTTTACGATCAGCACCAGCCTGTCAGGCAGCCCTAACTGGTACAGTTTGAAGATGACGCCTTGATGCCAAATCTTGTCAAACGCCTTTGCTACATCGAAGAAGCCCGTGCCACGTGGCCGGCCCCTGTCTTTTGAGTACCGATAGTACGTACTCCGTGAGGCGGTGTACTTGTTGTGGCCAGCTGTTGCTGTCACGAAATGCGAACTGCTCATCTATGAATAGCTTTTCTCTCGTATCACAATTTTTAGGCGTGCGAGAATTATCCTTTCATAGATTTTACCTAACGAGCTTATGAGACTTATGGGTTGGTAACTAGTAGACTCAACCTTGGGTTTCCCCAGTTTGTGTATGCCGATTACTATGGCTTCCTTCCACATGTATGGGAAGGCGCTTTATGCCAGAAGGGCGTTAAAATGTACACTAGGAGGTGTATGATAACGGGAGGCAGCTTTTTCAGCGCCTTATTGATTATTACATCGGGCCCGGGGGCCCTCTTTGAGTGAATTTTTATTAGATCCTTTACTTCTTCTGTGTTCGTCAGACTGATTATCGTCATCCGGTGGCACATCCAGTCGGGCCGTTACTATACTTTCTACCTCTTTTATGTGGGAGGGGTCTGTGGGGAGGAAGCCAGGCGTGCGTTGACTGTCTAGTGTGTCGGCTAGACAATCCGCTTTTTCGTCATCCTCTAGTGCATCTAAACCGCGAAAATCGATTAGGTAGGTAGATTAGTTTGGCGTTTGAGGCGCTGGTTCGGATTTCATATATTGAGAGTAGCTATGCCACTGCCATATAAAAGGAGCCTGGAGCCGAATAGGCCATGCGACGGTTTTGAGTTGCTAGGGCAAGACTAAAGAGATGACATCAAATGAAGACCGCTTGGGTTCGCGGATGCCTTGCGCGCCTAATTAAAGGTTAGGCAGATGTATTCCGAATTGCGACCAACTCCTTTCCACAGTTTATTCAAATTTTGAATTAGATGGGTCTTCGGGACCTCTAAGTATTAGCGACGCATAATAACGCTAGGCCTTTTAACTTCTAGTTATAATTTAGTAAGGGGTAGTGCCATGCCATGCTGCATTGCAGTGGAATCGAGCTGGCACAATCGGGGAGGTACCTTTCGCTCACACGGCATCGCCCTAAAGTACAGCTAGGTCGCGTTTTGTGTGGTTTATAAGTAGCCGGTGGGCAACGCATTGAAAAGGAAATGATGCGGGCATCGGTAGCCATCAAAAGAAATCTATTCTTCGTTTGTTGAGGCAAACTTATTAAAAAAGAAAGCATTTGATAACTTACTTAGGTTGTATTAGATGGAAAGGCATTTTCTTCACAGCCTCCTCGGCGATTTCGATCGGGAATGAAAACTCGGACATATTTTCGTTCAAACAGTCGTTGTATGTTGATGCCAGCTGGCACCGGTCGCTCATGCCCTGGATGCTGTCCAAACATATTCGGGATATGCTATGCAGCTTGTGGACCACACGGGAGTTCTTCCCGTTGATGAGGCTAGCAAGATGGATAAGAAGTTCTCTGTTCACCTACAAGAAAAAAAGTTTGTAGATGCGATGATGACATAATGTAAAAATCTACTGAGGAACTTATTATTTAAGAACGAACATGCTTCTGAAGTGAAATCTGCAGTTGAGATTTGACCAGCGCGGTAAAGCGTAACATTGGGAATACACTCGATTGGGGTTCACACTCATATTGATTTGATACCACGCGCGTGGGTATTGTCATCGTGAACCATCCGTGATTGTACACAAACATTTTTAATAGTAAGTTGTTTTTACAATGCAGATTATATTTAAAAGATGTGCAAAATTTAAAACATTTCGCGCCATACGTGCACGTGTTTAAGTTGTTTTTACAAAGTGCATAATTTGACAGTTATTTTTTGTATGGATTTGAGACGCTCACTGTAGATCCCGGTATTTTTCGAAATCTATGGACTGGGTATGCAGTTTTTTAGTCTCAAATTACAATGCAAGAGACGTGTAAACATGTGCTACGTCCGAGGAATCGCTTCTAATTTATATAATAATGTCGTATCTTACTGTATGTCGTATCTTACTGCCCAGATAGTGGCATAGTAGAAGTCCCGATAACAGTATAGTAGGAGTATGGAAAGCGCACAGTAGGAGCAATGATAGTGGCATACTACGAGTCTAGATAGCAGCATAGTAGGAGTCTAGATAGCAACCTAGTAGGAATTTAAAAAGTGGCATATTAGGAGTCCAGATAGCGGCTAATTAGGAGTCCAGGTTGCGGCATAGTAGGAGTCCGTATAGCAGGATAGCGAAGTCCAGATAGCGGCACAGTACGAGTCTCGTAGCCTATTCGGGCTGAACTCCATTAGATATAAGGGCTCTTTTGTATCGTAGGGAATACAAAACACGCCCTCGTATTTAGTTGAATAAATTACTGGGCCTGTTTATGTACCTCATTTCAGTGAATAAGGTTTTTCTCTATGTAACTAAATTGTTAAAAAAATAATAATTAAATAATAAAAATTATAAAATGTACGTATCGTCCACATGCTCCAGGGCAAGCGAGCTTGTGCCTTTTTTTTTCCTAAGGACCTATACTGGTTGGCGGCGCTTGTCCAGCCTCAACAGTTCGGCTTACTACGAATACTTTTTTCTTCAAGTTTAGGGAGACGTTAAGGGGACAGACCGCCCTCTTTTCCCGCAGATGGGAAGAGATGTACCGCGTTGATTATGGGCGTACCCTATAATAATTATTTTTGTGACCGAAAAGAGGGAAGCGGTCCTACTCCCCACTGTAGCAGGAAGGCGCGCGCACGATGCTGTTTAGGTTGCGGTGTCGTGGATGAGGAAAATTGAGCTCGTTTAATGTTTGGCTTATCTGAGGAGCCCGGCCTCCTCGCCCGCCCCTCTGACGGAAGGGGTCGATTTGCGCTACAAATCGGCAAAAGCCGTATTCTTAATTTATTTACTATTAGAGCTCTCTAGAGTCGCGTTATTTTATTTCTATCAATCTAAGCTCTCAACTTACGGATTCCAACCCGGGCTAGTTTCCGTAAGCGGTGTGTGACTTTGAAATTCTGTCAGTCATATGTTATGACTGTGTCACTATATGTAAGATTTCATCGCCCGACCGGTACGAGCGGTGTATATCGTATTGGTTCTAGCAGGAAAAAGGAGCTTGTGCCGTTGTCAGCAGGAGCGTACACACACACATACACACACACACACACACACACACACACACACACACACACACACACACACACACACACACACACACACACACACACACACACACGC
Source organism: Eumaeus atala (assembly GCA_017140195.1). Classification (NCBI taxonomy): domain Eukaryota; kingdom Metazoa; phylum Arthropoda; class Insecta; order Lepidoptera; family Lycaenidae; genus Eumaeus; species Eumaeus atala. The sequence goes on from JAFELO010000312.1 coordinate 583,683, forward strand.
ACACACACATACACACGCACACACACACATACACACACACACACACACACACGCACACACACACACACACACACACACACACTCACACACACACATACAGGACCAAAAATAGCTTCGGCCGCCGGGATATCCTGGATCTATCGGCGACAGTACACTAAATGTACGAGGGTGTATTTATTCTACACGGTGTTTACCTTTCCGTGCTTAATGACGTCACTCTGTTCTAACATACAAGCCGCAAAGCACTGGCCTGGTCTTGTGATCGGAGATGTGTTTGTGAAGTACGCTCGGACGTCTTTGGGCGTGGCGCGCACTTTGATAACGCACGATTGGGCCATACGCACTAAGGCACTTAAATGTCCTTGTACCTGTAAACATAATAATTCATATCATTATATTTTTACACGACCATGCCAGTTAGACTGTTTCTTTCCAATTCGAAGATTTCAAACCATTCACCTTTCTGGATAAACTATTTTTTTTCGTCATATCGTAATTTTATCTAAATTCATTTACTCGTTTTTGCGTGAAAAAACAAACAAAAATATATAAGTTGTAGGGATATAAATCATTCGCATCCGAAAATAGTATGATTATATTGTTTTTTGTTAGTTTGTAGGAAAAGGAAAGTTGGAACAAATGACACAGAATCAATAAATCGAATCATGGAAATTTTAATTGTATAAGTTTAATCGTTAATTACATAGTCTAACATTCGCTTGGTAATCTAACTTTCCTTGAAATACACAAGAATCGTGTTCCTTGACTTCAAATAACTTGTAAATTTCTGAAATAAATTTAATGAAATTGAAAAAATAATGTTTTTTTTTGCCTTTCATGTTGAAGTCGTGGAATTGTATTCAGCGTATATGATGCGGGACGAAAAAATAACAATGACAAAACGGCGATGACGCAGAGGTCAAAGAATACAAATTGCACCCAATGAGATACAAGGAGCAAGAAAAATGAACACATTTTGCACCGAGACAAATATTATTAGATAAGTAATATGTAAAGAATGTAGAGTGATATTTTTTTGAGTTTTTAGAGGTATATTCGAGGGGAGGTCGAAAAGAGGACTGTGCATAACAATGATGAGGATGTTTATAGCCACCGGTAGTATGATATATAGCTGCCACTTTAAGGTGGCATCATGTAAGCGAGGTGTGCTTCCTCGCTCGTACATGCCCAATTTGGCTGCGATGTAGCACGGCAGCATCGTCATCAACATCATCATTTCGATCATTTCACATATTTGGCACCACGTCTTGCTAATATTATTAAATTTCAAACGTACTCCACGACATAGACCGTACATTGTACGAGTTACTTAATGAGTAGGCTCAGGAACAGTTTGAAGCCATTAGGAAAATGTTGGTCGTTAGTGATTAAATTTCACATTTACCTTGGGGTCTGTGAAATCAACCATCGTTCCCTGGAACCCCTGGGATTGCAGCGTGGACGCTGGCCCCAACACGAGTAAAAGGGTGAACAGGTACATAATGTTGTCTGTAACAATAGATCAGTTGTTATAAATATACTTATGAATCATTAAGGGACATGTTCCTTTAAATAAAATTATTTTTTACAAATCATTGACTTACAAAAATACCGAGATACACAGTCAGCGTCTCAAAACTGTCCGTATAAAAGATATACATACTAATAATTATACACTGTAAAGAAGACATCATGAGCTTAGTAAGGTTGACCTGATAAAAAATATGTTCAAATTATGCACTATTTTCATATGGAGTCTCCTTTGTAAATACGACTTAAAATCATGCGCGTAGGGTTGGTTTGCAAAAAAGTATGTTTATTTACAAGCACGGTTGCTTCAGAATGATAGTTCAGTATGAAATCGTGTATCTTGTAGTTTTGTAAATTAATGAATAACTACAAAGTGTTTGATAGCATTGATTTGATTTATAAAAAGTACATACGAGAGTCACATACTAAATTAGATTAAATCCAATAGCACAGAGTATAATAGTAATAATTATTTAAAATTAGTTAAAGCTGAGTGCTAAAAAAATAGTTGAAAATATTGTAAGCGGTCGGTATTGATAAATTGCAGTAAAATTGAGCTTATATGACCAAGACTATGGTTCTCGCTCATATAAGACCGACAGTTTCGAGAAGCTTTTGGAGTATCGATGTCCATCCGAAAACGGAACACATCTCCATAATCTTTGTGCGGATTAAGACCATTGTTCATATTACTATATGACAATTATTTGCAACCTTAAGTCGAGTTCGACGGTTTAACAATAAAAAACAAATAGTTATGAACAAATAGTTGAATCTTAAAAAATGTAAGTTAGAAAGCTATCTAAAAACTTACATTTTACAAGTTATATTTTAATCCAAATCTATACTAATATTATAAAGAGAAATAAAATTCATCCTTTGTTAATTTGTTTTTATTGAATAGGTTATGGAACTACCGGATCAATTAAAAAAAATATTTTACCCTTAGAATCCTACAATATGAGTGATGAATATAAGCTAAATAAGTAACATACAATATGAGTGATGAATATAAGCTATATAAGTAACATACAATATGTGTGATGAATATAAGCTATATAAGTAGCGGTCCCGACCGACGTTGTCCTCTCATAAATTTAATTTATAATTTATACTTTTTAAATAAATGAATTTATGCCATATTTCGTGAAATAACCATGGGAAGGCGGGGAGGACTCCTAATAAAATAAAAAAATATGTGCCATTATTATATTATAATAAATTATAAAAAAAAAACAATCTTTGAATACACAAAAAAAAAAGAATCGGTCGAATTTCAACCAAATAAGTCTGTACAGCTCTGCTAAATCATATGGCTCAAATAGCTCTTATCGTACCGGGGTATAGCATTTGTTATCAAAGCATAACATATTGATGTTCTGCCTAATCGGATCCGCATCATTGGTGGACTGATTTATTTTGTACCAGGAGGCGTCGATACCTCCTAGTTCATGCGTTTAATTAATATGATATCGAGGGTATTGGGCATGCATGACAACTTATTTCTCTGGAAGATAAAAGTAGCATATTAAAGATAAAAACACTCATATAAATTAACTATTAGGAGAACCACAAATGAAAAATAAATGAACGAAAGAAAGCGGGTATTGCTGGAGTGTATATACTTACATATATGAAAGGGGATGCCACTCACTGGTGAGTCGTGAAATATCAGAAACTGTAAACCTAATAATTTGAAATTTAGCAGGTAGGTTCTATTTAGTGTGCCCCGCTAAGAACGAATTTCACCAAACTTCACCCTTAAGGGTGCGTTTGGGGGTGAAGTAGTAGGCGCTACTAAAATATATATATATATATATACATATATATATATACTTCACTAGTAGCGCCTACTATTAGTATAATAGTACTACTAACAAATAGCCGATGAAAGCAAATCAAAAACAAAAAAGAAAAAAAAAATAGCCGATGAATAAAGAATAATCGATCTCATAACAACGAAAGCAGCACAAAACGTGGTTGAGGCATAGCGAGCGCAATATTGTTGTTTCAATGTTGCACTTTCAGTTATTTGCTATATTGTTTGAATTTCTCTCTTCATCAAACTTTGCCGACATTTTCTTTCATCGGCTATTTGTTAGGGTTGTTTGAATAATGCTCTCGTTATCTCTTGGATATTGGATATTATGGAGTACAAATTATTATGCTATTCGAGCCATTGTAAATGTGAAAACTAAACAGTTATACTGAGAGGGATTTTTTTGTTTATTGAAACGAATAAAACGTTTCGTGGACTTTGATAGTGGAGTGCGAGAATGACACAGGTTTGTTTCCATGTGGGTAAAGTATCTATGAAGGATGTCGTTTATATAATTTACTGGTTTACTGCTGTCGGTTTTCCGTTTTTTAAAACATATTTTTAAATGAATCGGGAGGCCTTAAGTGAATTATTTGTATATGTGTGTGTCTGCGCGTGAACTAAGCGAGTTTATGTGTCTTATTAGCTTCCGAATTTTTAGGCTGGCTAGTGTTGGATATTCGTGGACAGGCTAGAACTGGATGTCGTTACATACTTATGCACTTATCACAGATGTAAATATATTATACAGATCTGGTTTAATAAGCGAACGTTGAGGTACATAAGTGTAGCTCAATGTTGACTACTTAAATGCTGGAATGTCTTCCTTTTTATTCGACTTGAAACAATTGATAGGAAATATTTTATAAGCATTAACACTATATCATGTCCTCACTAGAGTTTTAAGATTTGTATAATGTATTTGGAAAATTGTAGTAACGTCTTTTATACAATTTTATGTGACCGTATGTTGCACACACTCATACAAAATGTTTAATGTGACCGTATATTCCACACACTTATTCATAATGATTAATGTGACCGTATAATCCACACTATTACATAATGTTTTATGTAACCGTATGCTGCACACACTCATACACAATGTTTAAAGTGACCGTATATTCTACTCATTTACACATAATGTTTAATGTGACTGTATATTGCACACACTCATACATAATGTTTAATGTGACCGTAGATTGCACACACTCATACGTAATATTTATGTGGCCGCATATTGCACACACTCAAACATAATGTTTATTGTGACCGTATATTCCACACACTCACATTGTGTTTATGTCATATACCTCACGGAAGCACCGGAAGACGGAGTGTGGGACGGCCACCACAGTGTACCCAGTGGACAGCAAACTTGGCTAAGGTGGCGGGGAGCTGCTGGATGCAAGTGGCTGTACCTATATATCAGGACCTGTGGCGCTCTATTGGAGAGGCCCATGTCCAACAGTGGCCATGGTCCGGCTGATAGTGATGATGAAAAACAATATATCCTTAAATGTTAGCGCTATGTTGTGTGTTATGTTAGTCTATATAGAGCGTGAATATATAATAAAAGTACTTATAAACGTACGTTTATAAGTATTTTTATACTTATCGAGGATGCAGGATTTCCACGATATTCACCGAAAACCAAGTAAGCTTAAATTTGTACACACGAAAATTTTCATATGGCACCAAACGACCACAAAGTCCGACAGATACGAGCCTGAACTATTCCAAAAATCAATCACTTT
>JAFELO010000312.1:589167-599419 GCA_017140195.1 Eumaeus atala
CAAAAATTTCGACCCACAAAGTCCGCCAGATACAAGCCTGAACTATTTCAAAAATCAATCACTTTTCCAACTAAACCGTCTCGCTCACATCTAGTTGAATGTTATATGTCTATATACTGCCTATATGTTTAGAAACTTCATTATCAAATAAATTATATATTAAGCACAATAAAAAAACTCACATAGTGGAAACAAGAACACTTGGGTATGGCGGCGTCAATATTTTCTGTATCACATTACCGTGGCTGTTTATAATGCCTCGGCCAGCCGCCGCATTAACAAAACCTCATTGTTTCGCGACCCTCTCTATGATTTTTTTTCAGCAGCTGCTGTAAAGTAATTGAGTATTCGTGTTATTGTATTCGCGATTGCATAAGCATGTTGTGAGTTGCGATTTTTTGCCATTAGTCTGTGCGCGAATTACCTAATTGTGAATATTTCTGAAAAAGATTGAGCGGTAGTACTATTGCTGCGCTGCAGATTGCAGAGGAAGTACATCTCACTTACATGATACTGCCATAAGTTGATAGCTATGCCGTCGCTTGGTGTGGTTTGTGAGCTTCTGGTCCTATTGGAAGAGAGAAAGGAAGGAGGGATAGACGTCTACATGAGAATTATGCGGTTCTCTATGTGAGTGCGTATCATATAAACTACTCGCGTGCCGCTTGTAATAAAAATTAAACCTGCTGGTACTTCGAGTAGTGATAATTTATTTCCTTCGCCTAACACCGACGTGCAATGTGTGGTTTTTTCGATTGACCCGCAGTTTGTGAAACTATCGATTAGTTAAAGGAGCACAAAAAATCCATACTCTATGGTTGCGCGGTGGGCTCTGGTACTCACTCGATATGAGTCATTAGCTCCTTTTTGCTGAAACGAGCAGTTGGAGCCTTTTTACATTACCGACACTCTTTGGCATAATTACTGTGCGATGTGCTGTCCTCCTCCTCTCCTCTCCTCCAAGGTGCCCTCCGGCTACTCACTCAGTAGGAAACGCGACACCGAAGGTGTTACTTTACATCGGTATCATGTGAGCGAGGGGTACCTCCTTTTGTGTTGGCCCAAGTACGGAACGCAAGCATTGGCACGGACTCAAGCCTACCTCGACCTTTTACTAAAAACTTTTCTTCTGTGACAAAAAAACTTAAAAATGCTTTCCCACACGACGTTTTTTGACGCAGTTCAATGCAAAAAAGAAAAATATTTTTAAAATACATATGAAATTGTTTGGAACGATTTCTAATGACCTTGCGTCACGTATGTTTTCAAAAAACAAGACGCGCAGAGCAATAAAAAGTGCGCACAAATTATTTAGGCCGCCCTCGAATATCAAATTCTTTTAGCGGCGAAGAAGGAACGACTTTCATTATATTTAATGATCCTGAGGGTTTGGATTGACACCGAATACGTGTTCTCATTAAAACAACCATGGAGCGGTGCGTAACTTTGTGGAACAATAATTTGTTCACTTCACGCCATGTCACTTAAATTTTCAATTTGCCCCGGTATTTGTGTAATTCAAATGAGTTGGCTTCGTCTTAAAGTGTATAAATTTTTAAGGTAGATTTGGGCGATTTATATTATGGAAATATTTATATGACTTAAAAATCTATGTAAGACTCTGTTATAAACATTAAACATAGCTTTATATAAAAACCAATGAAGAGCGAGTTTAACGCTCTCGTCAAATCACCTTGGTTAAATTGCTGATTTCGATATAGAATCCGATATAGAAACGGGATAAGGCTAGGATGAGGAGAAATATATAATTTGTGGTATATTTTTGGTGTTATATAAGCACTTATCTATACTTAATATAAAACAGAGAGAAAAAAAAACTGTCTTTATGTGTTTGCAATAGTTGCCCAAGGTAGACGTACTCGTCTACGACTATGAGACTAACATAATCGCAGGTTGACAGGCCTTAGGAGTACGTGTTCGTTAAATATGACTTTTGTCTAGTCCAAGTTCATCTAAGGCCAATACGTCGAGAGGATTCATTTAGGCTGTGCAACTTTTCCTGCAAGCTTTCCAACGATTCCGCCAATACAACGATATCGTCGGCGAAACGAAGACGTGAGAGGTATTCGCCATTAATATTTATGCCACATTCTGCAGAGTTTAAAGCATTAAAGATATCCTCCAAAGCATTAGTGAATAGTTTCGAGGAAATAACATCCCCCTGTCGCACTCCTCGATGCATTTGGATTGGCCTTGTTTGACCTCCCGGAAACAGAACGGATTATATCCGTTTTGATTCCAGATGCGGCGTCATATAATGCTCTCAGTACTTCGACGTATCACAAATCGATCTGATATCGCTGCAAAGCTTCTAGAACAGTCCAGGTTTCGTCAGACTCAAAAGCTTCTCATGTCGCTTATACCGAAGAGATTGAAAATAAAAGTCTTCAATCAATGTGTTCTCCCGGCGATTCGACCTGCAGGGCCGAAACATGGCCTCTCAATTTAGGACCGGTTCGCAAGTTTGCGTTAGCTCAGCGGGCTATTGAACGTGCTATGTGGGGTGTTTTTTTGTCCAATAGAATATTAAGAGAGAAGACAAGAGTTTCCGATATCACGCGAAGAATAACCTCGCTGAAGTGGCAATGAGCTGGTCACATACTCAGAAGAGCCGTTGACAGATGGGCCTATAAGGTTCGTGAGTGAAAATCCGCGTTTAGGAAAACGAAGTGTTGTTCGACTGTTCACCAGGTGGGAAGACGATCTCCGTGCAGTAGCTGGTCCGGGACGGATGCCAGTAGCAGGAGATCGGTGGCCTTGGCGTTCATTGAAAGAAGCCTATGTACAGCAGTGGACCGATAAGGGCTAATAATGATGATGATGATGATGATGTGTTTATTTTTCTCAAAATAATCTAAACAGATTTTCGTGCGGTTTTCACCCATGAATGTAACGATTTCCGAGGAAGGTTTAATTTAGTTTATAATTTATTCGCTGGCGAAGCCGATAATACTTAATAAATGTTAAATTTAATCTGCAGCCTGAATTCTTATTTGTTTGTTTTATAAATATTTTGACATATTGTATCGCTTTAAAATTTTACGAGAGAGTGTCGCAATGCAATCTGGGTGAGACTTGTCGCTTGTCGATAATTTAGGTCGCTATTGCACCACTTTAATTAAACACTGGAAAAGACATTTACTGACTTCACTCGGCGTAGTAATAAATGAACAATCATTAATATTGTATCTGGGCAACTGAGATCCTAACTGTATTGAATAATTCAGATTTTTCCTCCCGCCCGGCCCACACAGATGAAAAATTTTTGTACAGTTTAAAAGCGCTTCTATGGTTGTATGTACAGATGGATGAGGGTTGTTTTTGCAAAGTTTCATGGTAATAGATACTACACACGCACATAGAGACGACGACAAAATAGTGGCAAAGTGAGTAAGGGTGAACCGACACGTCCGGTGAGAGGGCTCTCGCTTGCATGACACAAAATTAATTGTTATACTATCATGTTTTGTGCGGCTTGTGGATGATTTGATGGAGTGAAAGAGGCGTCTGTATAACTATTAAGCGTGTCCATTTTAATGGGTGTCGGCAGTCGCCAAATTGCCTCCAATTTCTCGTCATATAAAAAACACGGTTCGTGGTTCAGATTAATGTTAAAATACTTTAAGATTTTTGGAAAATATATCAGCCGTCCTCGCCAGAGTTTGAGGGCGCTAGCCATAGGCTGAATACATATGAGGCTCGTTTTGTTTCAAGCGATTAATTTAAGAAATAAAGAATCATTATTTTACAATATAGCGTTATATATTTATTTACAAAATAATACGAGTGTGCCTCTCTCTCTCACTCTCTCTTTCTATCTCCACTGACCTATATCTCTCTCTCAATTTCTATCTCACATTCATAACGCTCTTGTTACGCATTCACCTCAATTTAAGCGTGTATAGACATGTTTTACTGTAACAAACAACAACGCCTTCTTGCACCAAGGGGTAGATAGAGACATTTTATAATATTACGATATTTTTATATTAGGTTTATAATAAGCTAAACCTATGTACTAAAGAAATTAGATACAAATGGTCTAAATTGTTATTTGTTTCTGAGATTCCTCGTTACAATGTACAGGATAAGACAAAGGTTTTTTGTAAGATAGCTGCTCCTTACGTATCGAATATTTTTAGGTCGACTTTTGATATTTTCTATAGCATAAGGGCAAGAGAGTAATCGGAGCCATCTGATGACTGTTGCACCCGAATAACTAGATGCGTGGACCTTTCCTTACACCGGAAGAGGGGTGGTAGCATAGCAATCCCTTTTAAGATCATGCGAGCTGATACTACAACCTTGTGAATAAAACTCTCCTCCCAAGAATTTTCGGTATTGTTGCAATAAAATGTAATAGAATGAAATGTAATTATAATGTTTCTTGTGTATATTGTCTCGATTCATTAGGCCCGCTGAGTTTGTTTCGCCAGTTCTTCACAGGTCAGGATTAGGGTTGAACAGGTAGTAGTAGCGTCGTTCAAAAGAGATCTGTAAGATCCTATTTTGAATATTTTGTTCCGGACGTGCCGGCCCAGCTGAGCTGCAACCTAACATAACACAACGTCGTACTAAATTTTATTTGTGTGATTATCATGAGACTCATTTGTGAAGAGCATTAACAGGACACGTCTGTTATTTCCGGATACAACAAGACCGGTATGAGGTTAGGTTAAGCAGGAACTAAGAGATATATTTCTATTCCCACAATATATTTGGCTATAGATAGATGTAGTCTTTTACGTAACGCATCGGCGTTGCCGTCCTTTACCTGGCTCAGTGATCCGATCCGGGACTCGAACCCTGGATTTCATGATCCGACTACACTGTCAATAGACCAAAGATCTGTTTGGAAGTACATGTTCCTTAGCTCTACAATTTCCGTAATAATATTAAATCACACTAACGGTATGAGGAAAATAACGCTTTGGATAAAAATGTGTGCTCATGAAATATATCTTCTGTCGCATTTGCGGGCGCGTGCTTAGAACTATACATGGCGGATAATAAATTTCATCCCAGTTTCTAAATAGTGTGGGATGGATAATATGGACTACGATCCATTTACCTACCATCCCCTTATTCTACCTGAGCCGTTTTTGAAATTACGTTCTTCTACGTGAGATGTATGTTTAATTTGAGATGAACAAATCAAAGTATATGGCTGCAAATAAAGACTAAAAAAAGAAAGAAATAATTCAAGTCGCTTTAAGATTTTACAGTATAAATAAACTTTAAGATTTTAAAATATACAAAAAATCAAACCCACGACATGTTTGGTCTTTATATGTAAGCCTGGTGGCGATATACAGTGTGAGAAAATTGTACTCAAAGTAAAATTAACTACTGCTTTAATGATCACGAGTTATATCATTTTGATACGGCCACTGGAATCTTTGTTGATAACTCGCCGAATGGTATGTATCATCATTAGTTAAATACAAAATTTAACAAGTCTTATGTTTGAGATCGAATGGGGCCGGTGCAGGGTGTTATCTATCCCCGCCATATTTTAAGTCATGTCGTGGCGGTGGGGCTCAGTAGCTTGGGGAGAAACCAGGCGAAGCCAATAGAACCGAGGGGGCTGCTCTTTGTACATTTTTTATTAGACGAGAAGGTTGAACAGCAGGAGGAGGCGATCTTTCTACCCCTCTTGAGGAAAAGAAGAGACAAAAGAGAAATAGGAGAAGGCGCAAGGGTCAAGAAGGAAGGTTGGGAACCTGACCCCTTTTAGTGACCATACCCGTGGTAGTGCGCAAATGCGTTTCCCCGCGTCCATTATAAAAACGAGGTACCAGTCGCTCACAAGACGCCACTTTTTTTTGTCACACATCTACAATATTGCATCATTCTGATGCGTATGGACTTCGTCTGTCCATCTATAGGCTAAAAAAAGAGTATGCATTTTTATACTAAAAAAGAATATTAGCGCAATGCGGTCATCGACTGTAGATAGTTTTATTCCTCTGTAATTAACATATCGATTAGGAAACTCAGAGTCAAATATGTTGAAAACAACATGACCGTCTAACTAATTGCCTGAGGATTTTATACACATACTCAAAAGTATATTAAAATAAGTCAACCTGTTAACCATTATAGTATCCACAACCTCTCACCCAACCTCTTGTTAGTTCGTTTTATGGAGTAATAATTAATCGTCACAAACAAACCTGACAAATATTTTTTTGTCTATTTTGTCTTCTCGTGCGGATCGTACATTATGCTAACTTGATAATGATGATGAATTAAATATTACACCAGGCTGTATAAATGGCCTTACCAAGAGGCATAAAGCAGAGCCTCATTAGGAAGTCGACGTCCGGGTACACTGCCGGGCGAGCGGATGTCCGTCTGGACAAAGGTTGGAAGGAACTCGAAAGAGCTCAAGCCTCGCGTTTGTTTTTATCATCATTATTATTTAACAATAAACCAGAGTCATCTATCTATCTATCTGTATCAGTATGTATATATATTTATTCCATTTCGCGGGTCCCATCGTCTGCCTGACATCTCGGCGACAATTGGCACAACAAAAAGGGGGATTATTCCGATAACCAAGATAAGACCTATCTAAAGTCAGGGCTATCTAGAGGGGTCTGGTTCCCATCCCGATCCCTGGCCCCTGTTAGGGAGGCGTCATATCTTGCGTATTATTGCGTATGCGCCAACGCCGCACTCTATACGGACTGTATATATAAAGTCTTGACTCTTTGACTGATCGATGAACGCTCATCCGAAACGGCTGTAGCGGTCAATCTGAAATTTGGGCCCTTATGTAGCTTTTATGAACTTTGAATCATCTAAGAAATGATTTCATACATTTCCTCCGTACGGAGGTGAAATTGTGATTAATGCTTTTATTATGTATTCATAAGGTCGGTGTAAAGTTGAGGAAGTGCATGCTCGTTGGCTTGGACACGTAGAATGAATGGCAGATCGAAGTTTAAAACAGATTCGAATGTGGAATGCTTTACTATAACTGTCATACCATGAGAAGCTAGATTGTCAAATTGTCAAGAGTCTCCGCAACCAGCGCGTTTGGTATAAAGAGGGTTATGAATGCTCAGAGCCGATGGTTGAACGTGACGGCGATCACGTTCTACCGTGACCACAGGTGTGTAATACCGCTAACTCCCTGTTTTCGTTCTGTTATTAGGTAATTGAAAAATCCCAATAACACTTTGGTACGACTCGGGACTCGAACCCAAGACCTCACGACTGCGGTTGAAAGTGCTTACCACCAGACCACCAGACAGACTGTTCCATATTATATCGTTTACTAAGAGTTAATAGGTTTACCAACAATATTGAAAGAAGGATCGCACAAATGAAAAAGCTCCATAGTACCGGTGAACAGCCGCTGAACATGAAAACTCGTTTATTTATAACTACTTTTAAAATTATTTTTATTTGTTTATAGTATATGGAAGCAAACGAGCAATCGGAGCCTTTTTACAACTACCGACCAATGAATATCCGCATAATTACTACGCTGATGAGTTTCCCTTTTTGCTCCCTTCGTCAATGGGCCACCGGCTACTCACAAACCGCACGAAACGCGACACCGAACATGTCACTTTACGCCGGTACCATGTGAGCAAGATGTGCATCCCCGGTCGTACGGGCCCAATTCCGTAGCATGGCACTACCTCTTACAAGTTTTGTTACTTATTCCTAAAACTTAATATGCTATAAACAGCCCACTAGCTTGACTAATGTACAAGGGCTGACTTTTGTATACTAAAGTAAACAATTAAATCATTTTACCATGCAACGCTACATTGGAATATATGAGTTAACAACATCCATTACGTCGGTATTTTTGGGAACCTGATATTAAAAGGATATGGTTTCCAGAGGAACGCAATTTCATTACATATTTTAATTTAGTAAAAAGTTCGTAAGAAAATAAGTTATTCAATAAATATAAAATTGATGAAACAAAAATTTTATCAGTATCTTTAATCAAAACTGCAATTAGTAAGAGGCCGTACCGTGCTGCATTGAGGCAGAAATGTGCCAGCACGACCGGGGAGGTAACTCTCGCCCACAGGATACATTAGTATAAATAGACACATTAAAAAAAACAGAAAAAGAGCTGTGATATCGCGTTACGTGCGGTTTGTAAGTAGCCGTTGGCCCATTGGGGGGATGGAATGATAAGATGACATCTGCGCATACGGATGGTGTTAATGGCAGTCGGGACGCACCAATTGGGTCCAATTGCACGTTTTCCTCCTATTCTAAAATACGTGAAAAATATTTTTTTTTATTTTTATCCAAATAAATTAAGTTCCATCATTTACTATATTTACTGTACACAGGTTGCTATTTAATGCTGGTGTCAGCAAAAGTTTGCCGTACGTGAATCAGTCGGCACGGAGTTGTCATTCAAGATGGTTGCCAAATAAACACAAGTCAATTTACATTTTATTATTTAACATCCGCCATGAACTATAAATCCCACATTTACAATTTTATTACGAGATTGACGTAACAATAATGAACCGTGTGTGTCAGATTCAACACACAACTGGAGTTTACTCCTTAATAACGAAATATGTCCTTAAGAGAAATGTGCAAGATACGGTGTCTTAAGCGCGGAAAAGTGCTACATTGAGCATCGAAAGTTTAATTTCATTTTTTTCATATTTTTTTCAGGCCGTACCTTAAAGCGTTTCTTAACGAATATCTTACCAATGTTGTTTATGCGATAGTTTGAATGGACGTATGGAAGTTTGTTACTCGATGTGGCCAAAAATACTGAATGGTAATGTTTTATTATTGTTTAGGGGGACAAACGTGAAGACGTATTCTTGTCTGTCCCCCTACTTTCCAGACTTTTTTCGACTACCGACGCCCATGAACATCAGCATAATTGCTTTGCCAATGCGTTGCCCTTTTTTAACCTATATATAATAATACATAAGCTCTACAAATACTAGCTTCTGCACGTGGTTTTATCTTTTTCTGAAGTCTATGTAGACGAAGTCAGGGGCAATAGCTGGCTTCCAATAATTTTTACTAAGGCATTAATTATTTCGTTGTACAGAAACAATGTAGCTTTATCACGCACTCGCTAGCTTATAACTAATTCATAATGAGAATCAAATATAACATTATAATATACACTAAAGTAAAATTATATTATTATTAATGCATTTATGTCTAAAGCACTGATATGTCAATAACAATTATCTCAGTATGCGTTGCGTAAATGAAATCACGCTTCATGTAACCCTAATATGAATAGAATTGAATCTGTGTCCAAAATTACAGTAATGAGATCAGATAGGTAACATTAATGTTGCGCTCGGAATAATCGGACCAAAATACGTCCATTTCAATTTTGGTTGCCAAGAGAATAGCTCATATTACAAATTAAGAACAAAATGACGTGGTATTCGATGAAGAATACTTTATCTTTTCTACTTTTGGTATTGTTAATGATAACGTTTGTGATTTGCCAAGAAGAAACAACAACCGCGACTACAGGAAACGAGGAAGAAGAAGAGGAGGTGCCGAAGCGAAGCTGCTCCATATGGTGTTGGATTCAAAAAATTGCCATGTTTGTTATCTCTCAATTATTGAGTAGTTAGATTGTGTATTTATATGGAATAAATATTTGCTGGTTGTTATTTTTTTTTTGCTGTAATGTCCTACATTTTGCTGACACTGTGATTGTTTCTTTTTAGGGTTCTGTACCCTTACAATAAAAGACGGAAACCTATTACTAATTAAATTTTCGCAGTTAGTGTAAATCTTTTGCCGCTTTAACAACAAATACTAAAAAACAGAATAAAATAGTTATTTAGGTGGTCTCTAACACAAGAAACGTGATTTCTTGCTTTATAATTATAATGTTTGTAGGTAGACAGTTTAAATATTTACAGAATATTTATTTATATATTCACTACAAAAATAAATAATTCAGTTTTAATACAATAAATACTTAAGGTTGATATAAGTATCTAGTACTAAAACCAGGCACGCAGGAGAGCGCGGCGGGTAGCGCAAGCGGCGCGACTGCTATTATTCGCCTCCCTGCCTGGCCCGATTACGTGTAACTCGCACGCGAGCTGTACTTATTATATAACTCTTACACAGTTCACGGCACACTCAGCGTACTGCAGTGCCGCATTCGCGCACATATCTCCTCAGCAGATACATCGGTTGCAGAAACTGCAAAACAGGTTCCTGCGTACGGCCACTGGTTGCCCCTGGT
>JAFELO010000312.1:605853-622136 GCA_017140195.1 Eumaeus atala
TGCCCAGGATCCTGATGGTTGGTGCTCTATGGGAGAGATTTTTTCTGTTGGCATGGAGAAATGCCTAATGCACTATATTCAGTCAATAATGTGTATATATCTACACACCAAAGGCAGCACTAACGGCAAGTCCGGAACCACCGCGAGTGCCATCAGTGCCAGCTTTGGTGAGGCGCACCGGAACTACAATTCATCAGGGCACCTCGACGGCTAGTTTCCCAAGGGACCAAGGCCTCCTCCGCGGAAGGGACACCCCGCACTACAGGACAACCCCACCACTTTTGGGACAGTGCCATGTTCCCACCTTCGCATCTTGCCCCGTGAGCGAAAGCGCCTTCGTCTTTTTCTTTGTTTTCTTATACGAGGGGTACAAAGAGCAGCCCCTCAGATCGATGGGCTCCGCCTGGGTTAACCTCTGGCTACTGAGCCCCACCACCAAGACAAGGCCTAGTACTGTGTAATTAAAATGGCTTCGTGTTAAACATAAATGTAAGTAAAGTTTTCATTAAAAATACAGCTAAAATAGTACATCCAGAGATTTTAAGTACGAAGATTTAACACTTAATAAATTAAATACCAAAATTATTGTGTATGTCTCTCTGCCCGGTGTAAGTAACGTAATCATCAATTTGGTATGCATAAGGATGAAGACCCGAGTTCAAATATAGGCTATTTTTTTAAAAAGCAAACGCTAGGGACTACAAAGGTTGAAATAGTCTATAAAATCACGTCATCAATCATTTAATTAGTAATTACACAACTACTGGACGCAGACAATTTCGTAGGTAACAGCTAGCATTATAATTATCCAACATCAAAGTATATCCATCATCATCATCATTCATCATTTTCAGCCCCTATCGGTCCACTGCTGCACATAGACCTCTTTCAATTAACGCCAAGACGGTCGATCTCCTGCTACTCGCATACATTCCGGACTAGTTACTGCACGAAGATCGTATTCCCACCTGGTGAACGGTCGACCAGCATTTCGTTTTTCTAAACGCAGCCTCCACTCCAGAACCTTAGTGGCCCATCTGCCATCTGATCTTTTGAGTGTGTGACCAGCCCATTGCTACCTCAGTGAGGAATTCTTCCCGCGATATCTGAAACTTTACTTCTCTGCGAATTCTATTGTACAAAGAAACACCCAACATAGCGCGTTCAGTAGCCTGCTGAGCTACCGCCAATTGGCGGACCATGTCTGCAGCAATTAAGAGGCTCTGTTTCAGCCCCGTAGGTCATCACGGGGAGAACGCACTGGTTGAAGATTTTCGTCTTCAAGCTCTGCGGTGTAGGCGACGTGAGAATGTGACGACGCTTCCGGAATGCTGCCCAACCCAACTTAATCCTTCTATCGACGTTCTTCTCGAAGTTATATCTACCTAATTGTAATAATTGCCCGAGATAGACGTATTAGTCTACGACTCCGAGAATAGCACGATCGACGTTGATCGGCGTAGGGAGCACATGTTAGTGGAAAAAACCTTTGCTTTGTCAACTTTCATCCTAAGTCCAAGATGTCGGGAGGATTCATTTAGGCTGTGCAACATTTCTCGCAAGCTCTCTAACGATTCGGCCAACACACGGTATTGTCGGCGAAACGAAGATATGAGAGGTACTCGCCGTCAATATTTATGCCACATTCTGTCCAGTTTAAGGTATTAAGGATTTCCTCTAAAGCATTATTTAACAGTTTCGGGATAATGACATCCCCCCGTCGCATTCCTCGACGAAATTGGATTGGTCTTATTAAGCAAGGCCTCCCGGAATCAGAAAGGACATAAAAGCAGCGTCATACAATGTTCTCAGTACTTAGATGTATCGCCAATCGACCTGATATCGCCGTAAAATTTCCAGAACAGACCAGGTCTCGACAGCCAAGTTTTTATAGTCCACAAAGGCAAGGCACAGCGGCTGATTGTATTCATGTGTCTTTTGTACAACTTGTCTTATTTTAAAAATGTGATCCATGGTGCTAAATCCACCACACATCACCTCACATCTAACCAATGGAAGATCACTTCCGGTTTTAAACCTGTTGATCACGGAGACATCCATAAATATATGCTTCCGGTCCGTCATAATCAGTCAATTTCATTTCTTGTCATAGCATCGGGGCTCCGCTATCCTGTGGAACTTCTTAAAATAAGCGTTCATTAAGAAGAGGCCCTCTTACTCGATGATGTTTAACAGTATTTACCCCCTGCGATTTCGACTTCCGACTCCATGTGGTCTCAGACTCGATTCGACACCATATCGTACTTCCACTTTGGCATTAAATCCTCCATAACAATATTCAAATGGGTCTTACGGGTGTTACTTAAGGCATTTGACACATTCTCATAAGTTGCCTCCACTTCGTCATCATAATATGTCGATGTTGGAGCGTATACTTACATCACTTTGATGCTGTTCCTCTTAGTGAGTTTAAGTATGAGATGGCGTATATAGGTGACCCGATGGCAGAGTCATAGTGTCCTCATCTTGTCTTCGAACTTCACATATCCCCAGAAGTGCCATTGGATTTTTACCAGTTCCACCTCCAGCTCAACGAAGTGATTATCCAGTCAAAGCGTTCGTCCGTTATACGTAGCCAGGTAAAGTCGGTGAAAGCGATCCATAGCTCAGAGATTCTTGGCACCCCTTGTTCCACCGTTAACGTGGCCGCTACCATAGTGGAACTTCGAGAATTTCCACTA
Source organism: Eumaeus atala (assembly GCA_017140195.1). NCBI lineage: Eukaryota > Metazoa > Arthropoda > Insecta > Lepidoptera > Lycaenidae > Eumaeus > Eumaeus atala. The sequence goes on from JAFELO010000312.1 coordinate 608,556, forward strand.
TGGTAGCGGCCACGGTAACGAATGGTATCGAGGGCCGAATTCTGCTGTTGTCGTCTATTTGAGTTAAATGCTCGTAATTACTGCACTGTGCGGGCGGATTGGCAATCTCAGATTAGATTTCGGACCGGCGCCACTGCTGCCTGTTGGTGATCCGCTTGATGGTAACGCCATCACTCGGCGCGAACTCTGTCTGCTGTTTACGTCTATTTCACTGTCACTATGAAACAGACGGGCACCAAGCAACCAGCTCGCCGAAGCCTCTTAGATCTTAAGAGACTAGTGCCCTTAGATGACTTTTACGCCACCCTGGGCTTGGATTGAGGGTGAGGGTATTCTTTGGCTGCCCCCACACAGCCAAAGTATATCTATATGTAAATATATTTATATTTTCGTATATATAATGGTCCTGTAGGCGTCTTTGAAGAAAAATCCACTGACAGGGAGGAGGAAAGCTGCGAAATGCATCAGCAAGCCTATGAGTGTCGGCTGTCATCAAAAGGCTTCGATTCCGTCATTTGTTCCCCTATAGGTACTATAAAAAAATAGTTGACTATCGTTGACTCGTACGCACTTAATTTAATAATACAAGCAAGAACTAGGTGTGATATACGAAACAATTATTAACTTTGTTAGGCTACTGGTAGATTTGCCTAGTATTTTGTAGACGAAATCCGCTTCGCAAACGAGAAAATAATAAAATATTTACTTATTATGAAGGTCATATAAAACGTTAAGCATATCAGTTTTACTTCCGTACTATATATGTTCTTGAAGTTTTTTTTAGCAAATTAGCAATTGGAGCTGACCGCCAACACCCATATACATACGTGGGTCTATGGGTATGCATACGTCTCCCACCTTTACCCCATTAAAGGCCCTCGTTTACACAAAAAGCGCACGAAACGAGATGGCAAAGTGATCACTTTTAAAACGGTATCGAGTTCAATCGAGATGGCCATCACGTTACCGATATGTCTACTACAAACCCGATACGACAACCTCTTAAAAAAATGATGTTTCTGTTCTTTTTTAAATTAGGATGTGGAAACACAATGGATATTAACAACACAGATCTATATCTGTTCTACCTGTGACTGCTAAAGTCCCGGTAGAAATAATAAACAGAAGATTAATAAATTACCCATAACAATATAAATTAATATGTGATGCTCAATTTGGATTTACGCAAGGGAATTTTAGGCAAGATGCGGTGACAGCTTTAACATCAACAATAGTTAATCATCTTGATAAAGGCAACAAATGTCTGGCAGGGTTCCTCGACCTTAAAAAGGCCTTTGACACGGTCTCGATACCTATCGTCGTGGATAAACTTGAGGGATGTGGAATAAATGGTAGCCTCTTAAATTGTTACAGGATGACCTATGACTAAGAAATAAATCAGTAAAATCGGGGATTACATAAGCAAGAAATATGATATTACTTATGGTATACCACAGGGCGGCGCGCTTGGTCCTACCCTATTATTAATATATATAAATGAACTTTGTAGCCTCAAATTACACGGTATCAACTGTATCGTAGTCAGATGATACAGCATTAGTCTTGGGGGTAGCTCCTGGTACAATGTGCGTAAAAATAGAGTGAGACTAACTGAGAGTAGTAGCGCAGCTGCTCCAGACAAACTTGTTCACATTGAATGTCACAAAGACAAACTTTATGCGTTTTGCCATTACAATTCGTACTTTACCAGCGGCCCCATTTGAAATATTGCTCCACTCATGCTCATCAAGTTCTGCTACATGTGACTGTCCCGCCCTTTGTAGGGTTTTGTACTGTCAAATATTTAGGGGTAGAAATATTTCACAAGCTTATTTAGACTCCACATAAGGACTTACTTATGGGAAGGATGAGAAAATTGATGTGGGTTTTTAAAAAGCTGAGACAAGTGACATCCCCTGAACTGCTAAAACAAACATATGTAACATTGGTACAATCTATCCTTAACTACTGCATACCATTATGGGGAGGAGCATCAAAAACAAAGCTTCTTGAACAGGAAGGGGCTCAAAGATCGCTTCTAAAAGTAATGTACTTTAAACCACACACATTTTCTACAAATCAGCTCTATGAACATGGTGATTTGCTATCTGTTCGAAAGCTATATGTACTTAACACAGTTTTAAGAACACAAGAAAATAGTTAAAACACCTTTTTATGCAAAAAAACTACTAAAACACAAGGTACACACAGCTAACTTGTAGCTGAATAAAAATTAAAAAAAAAACACATTTTGCCACCAAACATTTTGAAACCCAAGCAGCGCGACTTTATAATAGCATAAATAAAAAACTTTACATAGACTCTCTCACATATAATCACTTTCATGCGATGACATGGAACTACTATTACAAGTAACAAAACAATAATCACACAACCCGCATGTTATGTAAGTGAAATACCAATTATACCTAGTCATCCTAGCAGTTATTCAATACTGATCCCAAGATGAAAATCGTAGGGCTGGGGTGATGGACAGGGTATGTAAATATCAGGCACACATGCATACCGATGCACACTAACGCAAGCACAGATCAAACACAAGCATACACGCGCGTGTGCGCAAACATATATAAACACACACACACACACACACACACACACACACACACGCACGCACGCACGCACACACGCACTCACGCACGCACACACGCACGCACGCACACGCACGCACGCACGCACGCACGCACGCACGCACGCACGCACGCACACACACACACACAATCACATACACATTTCTATTAGTTTTAAGTAATTGTGATTATTGTTAATTAAATTTTATATTTGTATACATAGTTAGCAGTTCTAATTGAGTGGAAAGCGATTGTATTACTGTGAAGGAGCGGAAGTTCCTGGCACAAGTGTTATATACTTAAAAGGAAATTCTATAAAAAGTTTGTATATTTGCTTATTTCTTCATAAATAAACTATTCTTATTCTTAAAAGAAAGTAGTACAAATGAAAATAGAAAATGAAATTTGTCAAATAAAGACTTCTTCGCGAATCTGATATTTCAATTTTCATTTTAACAACTGATATTGCTTTCTTGAAATCGAATTCCATGTTAGGAGGTGGAAAAATGATTCAATATTATTCTGTATCATTTATGTATGTGCTCGTAAGTATTAATAATTAAATTAAGGTATAAAATGATTAAATTATCATTCATAACAAATATTATTGTCTATAAATCAATGTGAATGTCTTTGATTTTATGCCTATTCATCGCTACTCATTAACGTCTCAAGTACTACCGCAGCGAGTTGTCGCAGGGGCCTTGCCGGCCTCTGACAATTAAGTATGCATGTATGCGCAACACAAGTCCCAGTAGTATGGTAACCAGTACGGGACTGATCTAACGTGGTGAGATATGTTCATAGATATTTATATTACATTACTAAACTAGCGATCCGCCCCGGCTTTGCTTGTGAATAACAGGGGGAAATTGATCTATATATTTGTGAAACCGCTTGGAAATTCATCCAGTAGATTCTGAGCAAAACGATCATTTTAAAAAATATATAATTTATACATTGCTTGTGAAACTCGTAGAATGGATTGTTTACTTGACTTTATTGCGTCATATAGAACGACATATCGTTCTAATTATAAGTGCCGCTGTTGAGTTTTAATTCCACGTCAACTTGTGTGGTCTCCATTAAATTGGCTCAAGTCCATTAATTTTTGTTGAACAAGCTTTAGTTATTCAACCTGAGGTAGATTAATGAACACATAGTGACAGTGCAAAATTGAATTTATATTTTTATGGTTTCCTAGTAAATAATATTGGCTTAGTGAGTAATCAAGTTCGTCGGATCGATATTGTTAGAATATGCTGTAGTTTCGGGCGTAAGCTTTCAGGTTGCCAAGACACAGATGATAAGTTTAGGAAGAGGAGGTCGCGTTTCGTGCGGTTTGTGAGTAGCCGGTGGCCCATTCGGGGAGGGGGGAAAGGCAACGCATATACATAGTAATTATGTGGATGTTCATGGGCGTCGGTAGTCGTAAAAATGCACCGAATGCTTGTATGCATCCCCACTCCATAAAATAAAATGTTTTTTTTTCAAATATAGGCCAATATTGCTTTTGATAAAATACACAAAGCAATGTTAAGAAGTTAAAAAGAAAAGTAATACTAATTGAGGCTAATTATATTATCTGTATGATATTTACAACATAAAATTTTTCCAGTATATACTAGTTTCTACTAAGGTTTTATTTATTTTATTATTTCATTCGATTTGTCAAAAAAAAATCATATTTCAAAAAATTACAACAACACGTTCCGCATTTAAAATGTTTCGGCCTATTTATCGGGTTTTGTTAATTCTATGACATAAATTGAATTAACAAAACCCGATAAATAGCTTCAGAGATATATGGGGACAAACAAAATGTATTCATACATACGCCCCTAAAATTTTGTATTTTTGCTTGGAAGCCCGAACAGATTATCGTATGTGAGTGTTTTACAATTCCGATAACATAACAATCGTACGTGACTAATTGACCTCCTTTTTTGAAGTTGTTAAATTTTTTTTACGAGCTTTGATCCATCGACGAATCAGGGATCAATTTTGAAACGTTAGGAACACGTTCCTTAAAAAAGAAATCTTTCACGAGTTATATATTTATCTATAATCTGTGGATGCCAGCTAACACTGCACTTTATCTATATTTTTATGCCTCTTTTTTGGTTTACTTGGGCAAGTTTGGGATGTTGTAATTTTTGTAAAAGAAACGACTTAGTATAACATATTATGTATTACAAAAGTATAAAATATAATTAATTAAATATTATCCATAGTCAGGTTTCCTCAAAGTGACAACATACAGTTGGGTACAATCATTAAACACCTTCGCCTTCTTACATAGATCGTTGTTCAAACTCATGCCGTTGATGTTTTGAGCGCACGTCTCTCCGACATCCGACACTAGGATTCTTGGATCGTACCTGTGAATAGCTTGTACCCGTCTGTAATAGTTGCGTATGTTAATAACTCCATCGCTAGTCATTATACCGAACTTCTTCAATACGCAGTGCATGATACACGGTATGTCGTTCCTATCGATATTCGGTGGAGACCTATAGAGGTCCGGTGGAAACATCTCCCTTATACACTCCTGCGTCACAACGTCGCTTCGTTTGTCGTGGGCGTATAAGATTGATATTGGCGATGAGTCGAAATTCCTTGTCGCATATTTCATTTTGTAACCATTCGCAGCTACGATGACTAAGAAAATTGCGGCGGTCATACATGAGGCTGGAAATAAGATTTTAAATGTCTTATGCTTTGCTATCAATGATCATTCATCCTTGAAAAACATCTTCAAGTTTGTTTTAAGAACTTTGAGAAATAAATATACCATTCGGTAAAGCTGAATAGGCAAAAGTTTATGGTATCAAAGCCTTTGGCTTGACTCCGTCTTTATGAATATGGTATCAAAAAAGTTTATGGTATCAAAGCATTTGGCTTGACTCCGTCTTTATGTATACGAAAAGAATACGAAAGGAATAATTACTACCGTCACTCGATCATACTTAACATCACCTCAAGTCTGCTCACTCAGTGATTTTCATAATGGTCAGAAAATTTAAAAATACGAATGAGTTTTTAGGATGAATTTTTAGGATTGAGGATGAATTGTAAAAAAATTTTGAGCGCTAGACATGATTTCCCGCGATATATACATGAACAACGGGAATAACAGAGAAGTTTAAAAATTAATCGCGAACATACGAATGCTTTCATATTCAGATTTATCATAAGCATAAATCATAAAGTTTATACTGCCATACCTTATTTACTTGATGGATCCCGTGCTCTCTCTCATGCCCTCTCTTGTATAATTGAAACGAATGATATATATTATAAACACAGTTTTACTTGTTTTGAGACAGAGATTATTATATAAATAATGTTTTAGTTATTTTATTTATTTAAGTAAAACTTCGAGTTGGGCTAGTGAAAAAAGCTAGTGAATGCGTATCGAGAGCGTTACAAAAAGTATGACCGGTCGAGGCAAACGAAAGTTGACATGGAGATACGTATAAAATTGTAAAGGTAGAAAGCGAGAGAGATGTTGTGTATGACTAGAGAAATTTTACTTCAGTCCCATAGCATGCTCGTTATTTTATTTGAAATATGAGCAGATATATAAGTAAATAAAGAAAAATACGTCAACGAAAGAAAGTTTATGAAATGCCACGACAGTGCTGCCGTCAAGTCGAGCATATTATTTTACTGTTATACCGGAAACTTTTCTTAAAACATTGTAATATCAATTTTCAGAGCCATTAATAAAATGTGTTCGCAAATGAGGAGAGGGAACGACTGCGAGGTGAGGGAGGAATAAGATTAGAGGTTCGCAGTCAATCATTTTGCTTTTACTTTGTGTTTATTTTTTCACGGCTACTTTTTTATTTGTTACGCAGGTTGAGGAAACTTTGAAAATATTGAAAAAATAAACATATTAGTAAGACTAGAAAATATTGATCACTGTACAATGATTGGTAAGTACACCATACTACACTACAAACACCATACTACACTACAAACACCATACTACACTACAAACACCATACTACACTACAAACACCATACATACAACGAATATATACTACGAACATTTTACAATTTTAGAGGAACAATACAATCTTTATATAAAAGCGATAAACCATTCACTGATTAACAACGAAATCTCCAAAATGTATCACATACAAACTTGAAATTTGGCAGGTAGGTTTCTTTTAATGTGCAAACATCCGCTAAAAATTAATTTTACGAAACTCCAGCCCAAAGGGTGTGTTTTTGTGGGTGGAGTACGTGGGTGAAACCGCGAGGGGCTGCTAGTATAATATAAATGTTATTTTCGAAGTCTCACGTATCAAAAAAATCAAAATGTATCCTGTTAAACAAACCACAGTTAAGACGACTATTGTGTGCAGGGGCCTCTTTGTGATAAATGAGGGCTGTCTCCATGGATACAGGAAACTCCCGCGGGAGCCTTCACTGTCTACTAAACCAGCGTGATGGCGAAATAGAGCCAAAATTTTAGATCAGGAAATGTGTCACAATGTTATTTTGTGTGGTAATAGTTACGTAAACATAAATTTACATGAGTTAATCTTAAAAACATGTGTTTGTACGATGTATGTACCTATTAAATATATCTTATTCAAAATACTATCTATCGTTACCTACTTCTTTTGGACCAAATTACCTTCACAATAGTAAATTTCATTTGATTAATTAAATTATTTAAAAATAAAATTAAATATATTATGGTCATTTAAACGGTCTTATTGGAATGGCGTATACTAAAAGCTCAAAAATAGCCAAGCTTTTTCGTTTAATACCCATATTGACGGGGTTATAAATATTAAATATCAAGTCCGCCATTTTACGAGGATCGCCATCTTGAATACCCATTTTCTGTACTGTGCTGTATTCTAATTTCTACTAGCATTTCCAAACCTTATAATTGATACAGTGCGTTCAAAATTGTACCTTGGACAGTTCGTTCTGTCACTCCATACAAAATAAGGACATCATAATTAGTGTTACCTATAACTCCTCCCCCGATAAAAAAATATTAACATACTACACATTATTAAGTTTATATTAAACTTGTGCCTACATTTCAGAATGTGCCATTTACAATTTCGTTCTTCCTAATAACCGTCCGTAACTGAAATAATAAAGCAGCATGCTAATATAATTAATTCATTTCTCTGTGAAACAGTAAGATAATTAAAACACCACTACCCCATTCTACATACTAACTGGGAACAATATGATTACCTAAATCATGGCACTATATAGTTGTGTTTAGCCAACATAAAAACAGGAAGGAATTAAATATCGAGTACTATATTTGACCTATGAGGAAGTCAAATTAAATAAAACCATATAAACCACCGCGTTCTTTAGTAGTCAACAGAAATATTTTTAGGATACTTTTGAACTATAATAACCAAAATATTGATAATACAACTACCTATTATTTTTTATTGAAAAATATTATGAACACTATTAAGTTAAATGTTATATTATTCTTAAAAATATATTATTACTAAATCATGTACAAGCTATATAATTATACATATTTTATATTCATAGTATATTTCGCGTATATTTTTGAACATATACAAAGACCACTTCGAAAACATTTTTTAAATTATTTATTTCTATTTGTTCATTACAATAAAGGACTACTTACTTGTCATTGTTAGTTATCCTCTAAGTCATGTAAAGTCTGAAATGAACATTGTATGCTGAGAAAGCCTATTCAACTATAGCTGTTTCCTCTGAAAGTAGTTGTTTATGGTTTTTCTAAGAATGTTTTATACACTCGAGAAGTTTGACATACAATTGGCCATTGTTCTCAATCTACCTACGATAACGGTGAAAAAGATTTTGATTCCAGGTGTTTATTATGTCATGGTCTATATGCAATTGCTATTTGTATAGTTACTTACTATTTGAGCCCCGTGCATTAAGCATTTTTTTTTATAGCATACGAGGCAAATGAGCCGTTAGGACACTTGTAAGTACGTGATCACCAACGCCCATAGACAACCGCAACACCAGAGGACTCGCAGATGCGTCGCCGGCCTTTAAGAGATAAATATTTCTATTATTATGGGCTTATAGCTTTATATCAGGAAGCCCAAAGTAATTTAGAAAAAAAAATATGTCCTACTCTGTCTCAAATGGCTCTCATTTTCAGTGAAATTCCATAAAAATCTGACTAATCATCCCAAACGCCAATAGAAATTGTCCAATAGAAAATGACTGACAGAGAAGGAGAAATTAAGTAATCTTTTAGATATTATACAGACGCTTTAATTTTATTTATATGTATTAAAAAACGACAACATACATTTTACTTATACTTTTTGTTCAAAATTAACATTTCTGTTGTTTGACCCGAGATTTCGTTTCACCGCTCTAGATTAAACTTAGGGCGGCACGTTTGTTTAAAAGTGAATTGTTTCCCAGACGAATTAGTTATATTTCGTTTTAGTGCGTTTAACTATACAGCACACTTGTTAGACTATATATGAGATCAACTCCTGCTTAAATTACCACTGGGACCCATATGTGTGACTGTGACATTACCACTGTGACATTTGTGCTGAGGCACAAAATGCCAACGCGGTGGGTTCACGAGTTATAAACCCCATATTTTTTTGCTTTATAAAGCAGAGGGCAAACGAACAATCGAAGACTTTTTACGACTACCCGTGCCCATGAACATCCACATAATTACTATGCTTATACGTTTCCCTCCTTACGCCCAATGTGCCACCGGATACTCACAATCCGTACGAAACGCGACACTGTGGATAAAGTGACTTTACGGTATTATGTGAGCGAGAGGTACCTTCCCGGCCGTGTCGGCCCAATTCCGTTGCATTGGAAGATGTAGTGTCATGCACTAAGCATGGCACTATCTCCTCCTGTGCAGCATGGCACTACCTCTTCCTAAAATACTTAACTCACAACATAGCAAAGTGTATAAAGTGGAAGTAGGAGAAATTGACGTCGACAGTGTACATATTGAGTGCCATTTTATATGAAAGTGACCTAAAAATGTCTAATTATAACTTTCTAGAGGCGCTTGTTGTCAACTATCAAGAGAACTAATGACTAGTTGTTGCCAGTGCGTTTAGCATAATGAAACAACTTTTTAATTGTTAAAGCTAAAAGGCGCCTCTAAATAATTTGTTCTGTGTCGCGAGGTAAAGTTAAAGTATAACAATGTGCACTCTATGCTTTGGGAACAAGAGTGTACTAACATTTTGTATTCTGAAACGAGTCGTTAATTCTTATAGCTCCATCGTGGTCAGAATACCTTCTGCCAATGCTTTTCACTTTCCTAAAGTTTAAACGAAAAATGGGAAATGCTATGGGTTTTACTTTTTACATTTTTTATACGGTATTATTTTTGGAAACTGAAGTAGTCTATTAATCAGCGCAATTAAAAATTGAAGTGAAAAATGTTTAGTTGCCGTTTTCAAATATTATTTGTTGATTCAGCATCATAATCATCATTATCATACCTTATCGGTCCACTGCTGGACATAGACATCTTTCAATGAACGCCAAGACGATCGATTTAATGCTACTCTCATCCAACCCGGATTGGTTGACAGTCACACATTATTTATGGTAATTTATGGGCTCCAATGATCATGTTGACATAAGTAATCTAGAAGTTTCGTGAAATAGTGCAGCTAAAACTTGCAACCGCAGCGCTTGCTCGAGTCATACATAACACACTCCGCGGGAACGTGTTTCTGGAAAGTTTGCGTTTGTTAATGTTTCCAACGGAGGGAGAACGTGTTTGACAATATAATGTGTTATAACAATAACAGCTGAAACTTCACCCGGTTTTACCGTTTAAGGATTCATGTTTATCAACATGGGCAGCGGGTCTCACTCCATGATTTATCTGGACGTCCAGGCGTGTTTCTGTCATAATGGACTTCCGACTCGGCATTTAGTGTGTTATTACTGCAGATTACGGAGTGACATTCGTACGTGGGAATTATTTCTACACCGGCCCAAGGACATGGTATGTATGAAGTGCGCGAGAGATGGTGGAGAGGGAGAGAGAGAGAGAGAGTTAAAACCTGTTAGATAACTACAAAATGTGTAATAAATGTGAGTCTCAAACAATTATTTCCATATTTCATTTACAATCGTTTCCTGAACATTTACACCATTTTTCAGATCTATAAGAATTATTGTAATCTTAACTAATACCTGAGAAATCTTGACTCTTGACCAATATCGAATTGTATATTGTCGCGTGCTGCAGCACACGCTACATGCGTCTTCGTGTGTAGCGTATATGTAAAATATAGCAGTTAATGCGATAAACCACGTCGTCAAACAAGTGAGACCACGCAACTAAGACGCACCGCGTGTCCTTGCACGGCGTGCACAGCGTGCACAAGGTAGTTTTCCACCTCTAAAAGCACATTACCCTCATCCCGCGACCAACCGAGTCTTAAGACCGGATTCACAGGTCAGATTGTGACCTAGTGAGGTAGTGCCATATAACATTGCAGCCGAATTGGGCCGGCACTACCGGGAAAGTGCCTATCCTTTACACGACACCACTCTAATGTAATAGCTACGAAGCGACATTTTGTGTGTGATATAAGCTTCCAGTGGCTCATTGGATTTGTGGAGACATACCCCTGCGTAACCATTATGAGGAAGTCTGTGAGCATCGGTACCCACCAAAAAACTTTCAACTTTTCGTAAAGTGTCAAATAGGTATTCGGTACTTAACTATAAAATGTTCCTGTTAACTACTACTGATCAGAGCCTGTGAAGCCAAAATTTCTGGTCAGTTAAATTCCTAATCTCATAAAATTACCATACCCATTGGTTTATCAGCTCACTAAAGGAATATCAAATAATAACACGTAGACAAATGTTAGTAGATTAAAAATACTAACGCATAGTAGCTACTCTATATAATATTAACACGAATCAGAGCGAAACGTAACGGAAACGAATGTTTTATCGTCTCAACAAATCTACGTGAATATTAAAAATGTCGCAATCAAATAGTCGCCAAATATAGCAGAGCCGAGCTTTCACAAACTGGCTAGCAGCGGAAATTTCATCGTAGGATAGTACAGATTGAACGAAAGGTACGGTTTTATTACATTTTAATGGCTTTATTTGTTGGTCAATTAACTAACGCAAGCAGCGATTTTCTGTTATTGAAAAATTAGATAGATATTTCAATGAATGAAATCCTTACTGTTCATTTAATTTTTCAGTTGTAGTAGACAGGAAAAAGGTTTAGTTCATTCTATGCCCATTTAAGTGGTTATTTATTCCGTTCCCACCCCGGACTCATTTTTGGATGTTCCGTTAGACGTCCGAACCACATAATGTCCTTACGGAGATTCAGTTTCTCGAAAATGCTGGAAGTGTATCCGGTGTACATTAAATATCCTGAACCCTCGTCCTTTTTCAAATTCTCAAAGAGTAAGCAATGAATACTTAAATTTGGCTTAAGGACGTCTGTTAAAACAACTTTGATATAACTACTGCATCCATTGAAATTCTTGTTCATTTAATTTTCTTGTAAAATTTTCAGAAAGAATATATATATATATATATATATATATATATATATTTGTTTATAATATTGTTATTTTTTCGTAATCGTTGGTGTTCTAGTATATCTACTGGACTGACGAGTTTTGGATGTTGTGGCACTCCTCTACCTACCTCTTCGGGGATACTAAGCTTCAAGGTACTTTTTTTTTTGTTATTTTTGTCAAACGACAAAAACATGTGGAGTAATTCTTTTCAAATGGGAAAGAATAAAGTTACAACGTATAATAAAATTTTGTTATAAAACTTTAATTGATTTTCGTTTATAACCATTTCATATTTGGTAAGTAATTTTAATTAAAACAAAAAATATACAAATTTGCCTACGTAACTATTAGTTTGTGTTATAGACAACGGAAATATATCTTGTATCTTTTCGTCTTGTCCTCGACCCGTGGCGTCATGCGTGGAATTACCACTACGATACCGACTAACCCAGCCGACACTCGAAAAAATACTACAGATGCTTTTGCCATAATATGTAAGTAGATATGTATCTTTACACTTCGCATCTGTGCTCGTTCCATTAATAAGATTAATATTTTTTGTCGTGGTCGAAGTAATTTGTAATTACATTGAAGCAACTGTTTACTTTTATGGTAAAATATACTTTGGAACAAAGAATATCTGACAGCTCCTTATCTTTTAATTAAAATCTTAAAGCAAATTGAAAGTATTAAAGTTAATAAAGTTTCTATCAGCTTTTGTCATTAGTATCCATTATGTTGAGACAAATGTTAGGGCTTTGTATGCATTAATTAAAAAATGAAGATATTGCTATTGAAAAGGTCAATGAAATTGTTTTGATTTGATTTACATATTTAGGGGAGCATTTTTGTGACAGTTTTAATTTTAAACAAGGAATCAACAAAGGGTGTCTGTTAAAGGTTTAGTTAAACCTTTATACACATTCATTCAATTGGTCTTTCCACATTTACAATCCAGGACAGACTTAAATAGTACAAGAACAACAATGGAATTAATACAGTTTTTGATATTGGTTAGTAAAAAGGTGAGGGTATGAAGTCTTATCTGGCAGTTGTCCGAGACTCCCGGCTGCAACTTGGATGGCCCTTTATATATATTGTTATTGTTCTATAATCACTAATTTTCACGATTTGTCCTTCATTCAATATTTGAATAACATAGCATTTAATAAACAAAAAGAAAAAGAAAAGCTAAAAGGAGTAGAGCTCTGAAAAGGAACACACAACCAATAAGATTCCCATTCTCTTGGCTTCATGAGCCAACTAAAATCAGGAATGATATAAACACTGTTACTATAAAATAGAATTTAACATCAAACTTCACAAACAATCACACGTGACATATACTATTCAAACTAACACATTAATGATACGTTCTACTAAATACGACTATCAAAATACAGACTTAAGAGAATTAAGATAAT
>JAFELO010000312.1:631351-656072 GCA_017140195.1 Eumaeus atala
TATATATATATATATACATATATGTTATTATATATTATATATTATTATATATTATATATTGTTAAATGTTATTTTTGAATAAAAAATGTCTTAGTGAGATATCTACGTAGACATACTACCAGAGGGATGATATAAAGCAAAATAAATGTCGACCATAAGAGAGCCTGAGAGATCGTACCACTATGTGTATGTAGCACAAGCGTTGCAAATTGTAATACATTATTCTTTGTCATAAACCTTCCTACAAGTGCCAACTGTAAATACGGCGCGGACATGTACAACGTGAATGGTAAAAGACTAAACTTTTTAAGACCATTACCTAACGGATATGTAACCTATAAAATTACAATAGGACGAAAGTGTAACGTACATAACACTGTAAACTTCACAAAATTTAGTTTCAGTATTTACCAAAATATGGTTACCTTACTGTACCTGTAGTAACGCACACAGCCAAAGTCCAAAGGCTCCGGGCTTGTCAGCTGTGTACAGGCGCCCGGTATAGGTAACGACATAGAAAGAATGTCAAAGACAGTTAAAATTTTACGTACCAATTGACATACATATTTGGAGTCAGAATTGAGTGTTGGAGATGTACTCTGATTTTATAAAGCTTCTAAATAAACAACCTGTATATAGCTACTGAACAGACACAATGTAAGAATTTGTTTAATGTCAAGATACAGTGACAATTTTACTATTATGATAAATTAGCTTAGTAGAGGGTGTATAAAATTGAAACATATTAAAAATGTTTGGTAGTTAGTATTAACGCAGACTTTATCTTAACAGTATGAAGAACCGATACGACCAGGGAAGTATCTCTTTCTCATATGATACAACCGCAAAGTGCAAGATATGCTACTTCATTTCGTGGAGTTCGTAAGTTCCTGGTGGTCCATTAGAGAGGATGGCAACAAATGTTTGCATACCAATTATGTGGATGTCTAGTTATAGTAGGCATCGATTAGTATTTCGCAACCTTATAGTAAAAAAAAAGCGCTATAAGTTTTATCAATGTAATCCATAAGGCCGGCAATAAAGGTCCAAGTTTATGTGACGCGTTTATCAATTGGTGTCATTATTCACACATGTCATATGAACTCGGCACGTTTTACCGACAAAACGTTTGTTTCAGTACGCCATTTCCATTGTACTTAGCTTTCAGGGAGCGTAAATATTTTGGCGGTCAATTGAAAAACGTTGACGCGGCTGTCGTTGACATAATTTCATGTGGAATATGAAGCGGTTCATTATAGGCGTTGTGCATAAATTGATTCGGACTCTTGACATGGCCCCTTCCTTTTATATTCAAGCACGTACTTCGAATCTGTCCAAGTGGACTAATCATCAATTGTAAATTAATTATTTTTTAATTTAGGTGAGAGAACAAATGAGTAATCTGCGCCATTTGACAAATACCTTTAATATCTGCATGGTCTATTGATGTGATGGGTCTTCTCCTTCACGCCCCAGGTGAAACGGGCTAAATTCATTAATTTTAAAGCGGGATCATGTGAGCAAGAAGTACCTCCCCATTCGCGTCTAGATGATTCGGCTGTAGTGACGCAACAGATTGACCTCGTATTAAATGAAACAGTAATTAAAGGTTACTGT
Organism: Eumaeus atala; assembly: GCA_017140195.1. NCBI lineage: Eukaryota > Metazoa > Arthropoda > Insecta > Lepidoptera > Lycaenidae > Eumaeus > Eumaeus atala. The sequence goes on from JAFELO010000312.1 coordinate 632,969, forward strand.
AATGTCTATAAATCGAATAGGTAACATTTGTAATTATAAGTCACTGGCAGTCCGTCCCTACATCGCACTGATAAATCACGAAATATGGCTAAAAATCATTGGTTTTAATATAAACATTATATTTTTTAATTTAAAATTTTATAATACAATAACGGCGAATGAAATTTATGATAGAACAACGTCTGTTGAAACAGCCAGTTGTCAATATTTTCTGCAACTAAATAACGACTTTTTTATATTTTGGTCTCATTATCGAAGTTTTTATAATCATATGTTTTTGAAAATGTTCTATAGCCTATGTTCTTCACTGATGACAATGTTGGATTCTAATGATATAATATTTTTTTAGAAATCGGTCCAGTAGTTTCGGAGCCCGTTCAATGCAAACAAACAAACAAGCAAATGTTTGCTCTGTATAATATTAGTATAGCAGTATATAAGGTATACAAAAAGCTACATACAACGAGAAGTATCTTGGGATCTAAGTTCATTTTGCTTTTCCTATATAATGCATTAGTGATTCCACTTCGCATGGCATGTTAAAAGTTTTTGTGGAAATCTCCCCTAAACTTTGAAGAAATACCCAGGAGGCTATTTGTTTAAATAGTACTCTGTACTATAATCTTTCATCATCATTTCATGATTATGTTACAATTATTTTTATAAGATTCTATAAATTCTGTAAAAGGAGTTCAAATGTAGGTTAAAGAGACTGACTATATATAGATATATAGATTTTTAAATACATTCATTTCAATTGGTCTTACCACATTCACAATCACGACAACTTAAGATACTACAGCCACAAAAAAAGAATAAATCCTGTTCTTAAAACGGGTTAGTATAAAGTGAGGGTATGAAGTCTCATCTGGCAGCTGTCCGAGAATCCTGGCTGCAACTTGAATATATATATATATAGAAAATAAGGGCCACTAGTTTATTTACATTTAAGTGCAATTTAGTAAACTGAAACTTGAAAGTAAATGATAAGTAGCATTATATTCCTATTATGAACGCTTTGGTGTTTGATCTCTTTTATGCCTTTTTTATTTTATGTGTTCGTTTTCCTAATTTCAGTATTAGCCATCATTTTAAGAAAAAAATAATTTGATGTTATTCTTATGTTTTTCTTTGATTGTCTTCTTAACTTATTTCGGTTATTTTAGAAAAAAAAAAGGATTACTTTTCAATTTTAATTGATTCATGGATTAGCTCGCGTTAATCATGCCACCAGTACGAAGGCACATGGATACAATTACAGCAACCAGAGTCGTAACTATGATTCAAGGAGAACGTTCTCAGCGTTACGTGGGTTTGCAGTTGGGTTTTCCTCGAATAGCTGTCCAAAATGTAAGGAATCGCTTCTAAGACACTGGCACTGTTGCCAGGAGACATGGTTCAGGTGGAGTTCGCATAACAACGAAGCATGAGGATCGGTACATCCAACAAGTGCTCGTCGTGATCGTACAGTAACGGCCCGTAAGTACAACATCACCTACGGCTGACGACGGGTACCCGTGTCTGTGATCAAACTATACGTAATCGATTGCACGAAGAGCAGCAAACGTCAAGACGACGAGTTGTTCGAATTCCTATGAGCAGGGTACAACGTGCAAACTGATTAAGATTCTCCCGTCGATATTTGAACTGGGGGATTAATGAGTAAGGCAAGATGCTTTTTACAGACGAGTGCAAAGTAAAATTTGTTAATGATGATCGGCGTGTTACAGTGTGGAAACGACGTGGTGAGCGATTTCCGGAATCGTGCATTCATGAAGTTGACCGTTTCGGTGGTCCTAACGTAATGGTTTGGGGTGGGATTAATTTACACGATAAAACCGAGCTCACCATTTTAAATTAGGGTACCGTAACTGCAGAACTTTACATCGAGGACGTCATCAGCCCTCAAGTGATCCCATTTGCACAGCGAGTGGGGCCTGGATTCATCCTGATGCAAGATAATGCCCGTGCACGCACAGCTCGATCAACCCAAACTGTCCTAGAAGGGTTTCACATTGAGGTATTACCATGGCCAGCTAACAGTCTGGATTTAAATCCGACCGAGCAATTGTGGGACTAATTGAAACGAAGAGTTGGAGAGAATGAGCAAGGATTCTTCAACCAACAGCAGCTGATTGACGCTTTAAAAGATGCTTGGGAGGAGATTCTAGATGAAAGCGTGAGGAATTTAATCCAGAGTATCTATACGAGGCTTCTGGAGTGTATTGCTAAGAGCGGAGGGCATACTCGTTATTAAAAAGAAGAAACAAAAGTGACAAGAACAGTAGTTTGTCTTTATCCGGTGATTTCTTTTGTTCATGTTTTTCATTCAAAATGGCCAATTTTTTATGAACACATAAAAACAATTCATGATCATTATTTTCAGCAATTGTTAGCCTATATTATAATCAATAACATTATTTTGTTGTTACATAAGTTTCTCCACAAAAATCTTCGACCCTCTATTCTGCTCAAACGCTTCGGTAACCCGTTGCGTATTAGAGCTGCGAAGGTCTCGGCGCATTTTTTTGCGGATTCGCTTTCAAAGAAGCTTGATATCGGCAGACGTAATGTCTTCGTATGCTCTGCGTTCCCTCATAAGTCTAAGCGTCTCATCTGAGAGTTTAGCTCTCCTGCTCGTATATTTACTACTCCTACAATATCCTTCACCCACGTCCCGCATGCAATCGATCACGCCACTCATGGTCTCATCAATTTCCATTGTATTTTCCGACATATCAAGGGTATCGAATCGATTTTTTGGTTGTTTTTAATACCAGTTTGATTTTTTCGGAACCTGTGGTAGGTTAGTCGGAAGATATGTAGGAGTGTCGACTGTACCAATTGGACACGCTCGTGTATAGCGCGGTGTATTCAGAGAGCGCCTAACCAATCAGCGATCACTTCCGGTTTTAAAACTGTGACCAGGGAGACATCCCTAAATATGTGCATTCGGTTTGTCATAATAAAGTCAATCTCGTTCCATGCCACAATATCGGGGATCTGTCATGTCCACTTCCTATGGGGCTTCTTCTTAAAATACAACTATATTATTTATAATATGTTATTTGCTTCTTTCAAACAATTAAATATTGACCCATTTACTTTCATATTTACACTTTCTTTCACATGACAGAGATTTATATCAGTAATATTGTGATGCTGATAAAATATCTCATCATCAAATTAGGGAGGGTATCGCGTAGGAATAGACCAGTATATGAGCTTATAAATCTATTTATCACGTAATAAAAGATACATTTTTCTTTTTCATTTATGCTTACAATATAATAAACATGATCTCTATAAGAGTACATCTCGTCTCCCTCTTGAAATCGCTAGAAGTCACTTGTACTTCTCACAGCCTTTCTTACATCAGTGGTCAGAAACGAGCAGTCTGAGCGTTTTGAATGACCCACCAACGAATACTTCTGTAACAGTAGGAGAGGCGTGATAATTGTGATCATTTTAATCTATAGAAGTGCAAATAATTAAATGAATCTCGCCTTGTTCATATGGACAAGCACATAACGTGTTATTTACATGAATAAAAATAGCTATGATCGATATTTCAACTTATCGATTGTGGCTATTTTTGCTATTGAGATATCGCTGACAACAGGTGCAAATCCTTAGAGGTGCAATTCATATCGATTCTTCTTTTGTCCGAGCATGTTAAAGCCAGTTATTGAGTTTTGCTTTTTCAAACCGGCTAGTAGCTTGTTATCAATGGGCTAGTCATTGCCCACGATATTGCAACGTCAACTCTAGCTGCCGCGCTTAAGTTGCCCCCTCGATGGAGAGGACCCGGTCCCCTCGGCCAAGATAACATTATTTACTTTAACTGATCCTAAATAACTATAGAAATCCATCCTTCCCATCTACGGGAAAGGAGGGTGGACTGTCCCCCTATCGAACACAATTTAATGATGAAAAACTAACGAAGCTGAACTGAACACTTAAGTTACACTTAAGTGTGGAGCTGTAAATTAAAAAAAAGATAATTATCTTATAAGGTGGTCTATATATCGTAATTAACACATTTTCTTTATAAAATTTACAAAACACTTGTTTGTACCTTAGAAACTATACGTAGTAACGAGTATAGACACGAGAATAATAAAAGAAAATTGAACATGTGGCTGTAGCAGCGCAGACTGAAGAAATAGAAAATAGTTGATTGAACATAAAGCAAAAGGAAAATGAATGAGTATTAAATGGCGACAAAATTGGATAATCTAAATGACACTCGATATTCTTGTTTTTAAAAATTTACTTGATTGTCATTTTTTATTATTTGGATAGATGCGAGTAGAGTGTCATCAGATCGGCCGTCTTGGCGTTCATTGAAAGAGGACTACGTCCAGTAGTGGACCGATAAGGGCTGATAATGATGAAGATGATGATGAAAGATTATTTATTTATTTATTTACAATACTGTTTTTTTGTTTTTGAGATATTAGCATGCTGCAAAATTAGGCTCGAGCGATCGGAGAGGTTACACTCACAGGTTATTGTCATAAGTGTGACAGTTATGTTGTCCCGTTTTGTACGATTTGTGAGATGTCTTGGGCCTATCAGATTAGAAAGTCAAAACCAAAAACCTTGTTTCTTTGCATACGAGTACAACTATAAAACATTTTTATAATTTATATATTCTGACACAAGAAAATGGGATGCATACAGAAAGAACGGAGCGTCACGTGTCACGATCCTTACATATAACATGTCCCAACTATGTTCTAAAATATAAACGTTCTATTTGACTCGAACGTTTTCGTTGTATCGAGCGATATATGAAACGAGTTTTATCCGGCTTTAATAATAAATGTGGTAGGTACTCGTGAAGATAAAGATTATTGTAAAAATGTCGATTAGTATTATAGGTAAACGAAACAAAGAAAATTTATGATAACGCGATAAGTTTTTATTCCCTTCAGTGTATAGATGATGAGAAACGATAATCTTTGACCGCACCACCGTAGATAGTAATTAAACAATGATAGAAGGGAATAAACACATTTCTTTTGTCTCACATCGCCATTGGAGGTTCAAACAGAGTGCTTTTAGCGGGAAGCCTCCGAGCATAAAATATAGTTCTTATGAATGGGGTGGATATTGAGTGCAGTGTTACGCCATCGGTGCCTTTTTGTTCACCACGACCCCGATCGGAAATATAAAATTGCATTTTGATATTGCGACAAAGGCGGTCGGGTGTATCTGCTCTGTGTTGGCCTGAAATTACTTGGATATATGTTATTTTAGTAGTAGTAACCGACTCTAATAATAATGTTACGAATACGATCTTAGCCCCTAATTCGCACGAGCGGTAAAAAATTAACGCGTCAAACATACACCGTGGACCAATCATCTGTTTACGACGGTAGTTATTTACGCTGTCGTGTGTACAGATGTATGGGCGCTCATATGTTCTATTTAAATACTTTTAACACACGACAAGAAATCTCGCGTACGGAATAGTCCTGTTTGGAATTACTACGATGCCAATATCTACGAGTATAAGTAGCCCTGTTAGGCTGAGCTGTATGTCATGTGGTGTGCGAGAGTTATCTCGGCGGTATTATGAGAGCGAGAGGTATCTCGGCGGTATCATGTGAGCGAGAAGTATCTCAGCGGTATCATGTGAGCGAGAGGTATCTCGGCGGTATCATGTGAGCGAGAGGTATCTCGGCGGTATCATGTGAGCGAGAGGTATCTATGCGGTATCATGTGAGCAAGAGGTATCATGGTGGTATCATGTGAGCGGGAGGTACAGATAAACTTGGCTGCGCCCTATTGCGTTACCTAATCTGCTAATGTGCTTCCTCCGGGACAAATTCCCGGAAGTAATTAAATCTTTAGAACAGGCGATGAGCCCCGCCTCGCCTAGCCCGATAGAGACAAAGGAAACGGGGTCGACCGCTGCCAACGAGGGCATGTCGACCTCAGAATACAACAGTTCGGACTCTGGCTCCGATGTCGACTTCACATTAGTGAAGAAGGCTAGGAAGCCCAAGAAGAGGAAGCTCCGCGTCGAAAGCGGTAACACCTCGGCCCTCTCGGCCCCCCCTTCTCCGCCTGCAAAGACAGCAAAGTCCGCTGTGGCTGAAAAGCCATACGGAGCACAGATCGCAGGGCCGTCGCCTGCGCAATCCCCCCAGAGGGAAGCCCCTGAGGCCATGGCGGAAGGAGCCTCTGGTCAGAAAAGAGATGCGCCCTCCCCCGATAATTGTCCATAACAAAAAAGAGTGGACTAACGTAGCCGACCTCATTGATGCCCAGCGCATCAACTATATCTCAGCGGGCGCTGTAAGAAACGGCCTCCGCGTTAATACAGCGTCATCCGGCGAACACCGCCGATTGACCGCCCTTCTGCGCGATAGAAATATCGCGTATCACACGTATGCCCTGGAAGATGAACGCCTCCTGAGGTTCGTGATCAAGGGAATCCCGACAGAGGTCTCCATAGAGAGAGTGACGGCTGACCTGATCTGCCAGAACATCCCGGTGTCAGAGGTACACCGGATGTACAGTCACTCCAAAAATGGTGACGAGAAGGCGAATGTACCATACAAAATGGTACTCGTCATACTTCTCTTGACTCCTGAGAGCAAGGCGATACACGGCATCAAGGCGATATGCGGTCTGACGACATGGCGCATAGAGCCAGCCAGTAAGAGGAAGGCACCGGGGCAATGCCACCGGTGCCAGCTGTATGGGCACTCGGCACGAAATTGCCATAGACGCCCAAGGTGTGTCAAGTGCCTGGTCGATCATGGCACGGCGAACTGTCTTAGGGACAGTACCTCAAAAGAGCCCCCCAGCATATGTGCTGTGCGGACAAGTGGGTCACACGGCCAACTACAGAGGGTGCCCGAAGGCACCCAAATTCTTAAGACTAGTGTCGTTTGTCAACTCATTAAGACTAGTGTCGTTTAACGCAAACGGCCTTAGATCTAACATCCATGAGTTGCGGGATTTCCTCCCTAAACATAAAGTAGACATCCTTCTAGTGCAGAGAACGTTTCTAAACCCTAGCCACTCAAACCCGCGTATTTGCAATTATAATATTGTTCGAAACGACAGGACCCGTTTCCGTTGTGGGTGTATAGTCATCTATTACAAGAGGTCCCTTCATTGTATCCCTCTCGACCCACCCCCTCTAGAAAATCTAGAAGTATCCCTATGCAAGCTATGCATGGCGGGCCATCAGCCCATCACCATAGTCTCTGTATATCAGTCAGGCTCACCGCTACTAGTTAGCGATCTCAATGCTATATTTGAAAATTTAAACGCAGACGACCCAATAATCTTAGCTGGGGGACCTCAACGCCCACCACGTGACCTGGGGCAATAGATACAATAACAGTCGCGGGACTGTCCTTAGAAAATACGTCGATGATCGTAACATCATCATCAACGCTCTGTATATCCCGACCCGTTATACTCCGAACGATAATGGGTATATACGTTCACCTAGTATAATCGATATAGCACTGGTTAAAAACATTTCACTCGTCATAAAGACGGCTGAAACGTTACACGAGCTTAACTCGGACCACAGACCCGTTTTAATAGAAATAGGAGATAATCGATTTAATAGTAATACTAAAATTAAGAAAAAGATCATCGACTATAAATTACTAAAAGATAATTTAGATAATGTCAAATCGAGTGAACTCGATAGCATCCCAGAGAGTATAGACTCTCCCCAAGCCGCTATCGCGGCCTCATCCTCATTGACCGCACTACTGGTTAGAAAAATAGGAGAATCGTCAAGAGAGATCTACACCGTCCCAGAGGACCGTTTAGCTCTCTCTAACGAAGTTAGGGACCTAATCCGTCGAAAAAATGCGGCGAAACATCTGTACGATCGCAATAGTGGCGAAGTGTGCAGGTTGGCCACCCGAAAACTCGAAAGAGAAGTCAAAAAGGCTATACTTAAGTTCATAAACGGGAGATGGGATCACTTCGTCAGCGAACAACTTCCGTCACACACGGCCTACTGGCCGTTAGCGAGGGCTATGAAGTCCGAACAGGTGGTTCAAATACCACCACTAAATCGCGAAAATCGATTACCTGCTCTAGAGGATGACGAAAAAGCGGAGTGTCTAGCCGACACACTAGAGAGTCAATGCATTCCTAGCGCCCTCCCCACAGACCCCTCTCACATAAAAGAGGTAGAAAGTATAGTAACGGCCCGACTGGCTGTGCCACCGGATGATGATGATGAGATCATACGTCTGACGGACACAGAAGAGGTAAAGGATCTAATAAAGAACCTTCACTCAAAGAGGGCCCCCGGGCCCGATGGAGTAACCAACAAGGCACTGAAACAGCTGCTTCCCGTTATTATACACCTCCTAGTGTGCATTTTTAATGCCCTTCTGGCGCAATGCACTTTCCCAGACGTATGGAAGGAAGCCATAGTGATCGGCATACACAAACCGGGGAAACCCCGGGAGGAGCCCACTAGTTACCGGCCCATAAGTCTCATAAGCTCGCTAGGTAATTCTTGCACGCCTTAAAACCGTGATAAGAGAGAAAAACCTATTCATAGACGAGCAGTTCGCATTTCGCGACAGTCACAGCTGCCCACAACAAGTACACCGCCTCACTGAGTACGTACTATCGGGACTCAAAAGACAGGGCCGGCCAAGCGGCACGGCCGCTGTCTTCTTTGATGTAGCAAAGGCGTTTGACAAGATTTGGCATCAAGGCCTCATCTTCAAACTATACCAGTTAGGACTGCCTGACAGGCTGGTACTGATAGGAAACAGCTACCTAGCGAACAGGCAGTCCCGCCACAGAGTGGAGGGCACCCTGTCCTCCCCTCGTCCCCTCAGGGCCGGTTGTCCGCAAGGATCGGTCCTCTCTCCCACCCTCTTCAACCTGTACACCAGCGACATACCGCGACACCCCAGCGTCCAGCTGGCGATGTTCGCGGATGACACCGCACTGTACATTAGATACCTCCCCAACTACGGAGCCAAACTTCTCCAAAAAGCCGTCACCGAACACGGTGAATGGTTCTTGAAATGGAGAATAGAGGTTAATGCGGAGAAGAGTAAGTCCATACTCTTCTCACTAAACCGCCCCTCGCATAGACGAGGTAACATGCCTCCCATCCTGCTCTACGGTAACAAGATACCTGGAGCAGAGACGGTAAAATACTTGGGAGTGACTCTCGATAGGTCGATGAGCTTCAAGAATCATATAGATAACGTTCTGAAAAAGGCACGATATGTCCTTTTTAAACTTTATCCTCTCATAAACGAAAAGAGCAAAATGGCGTATAGACATAAGCTCACTCTGTATGTTAGATGCATTCGACCGATCTTGTCGTATTGCAGTGCAGCATTCGCGCACATATCCCCTACCCAAATAGAACGTTTGCAGAAAATGCAAAATAGATTCCTATGCATTGCTACTGGATGCCCGTGGTATATCCGAAACATCGACCTTCATTGGGACTTTCAATTGATCTCGATAAAAGGACACTTCAAAGAGCTGTCTCAAAAGTTCTTTGACCGTGCTCTTAATCACAAAAGTAAATTAATCATCCAAACGTCGGAATACGATCCGACGTTATTAACCGACTCCCGTTACCGTCGGCCAAAGCACGATAGCAGTAGCAAAGTCCGTCCAAGAACACAAGCAAAGACACACCAAGACACGCTCCCGCAGTAAAATGCCAATAGGGCCAACTAACGAATAGCAGTTTTAGTCGGTAGTAGCTATCGCTTCACGACCTGAGCCCGACACACACTTCAGGCCCCCTTGGGTCGGCTGGATGGTGCGTAAATGTATTTTTACTGCTAGAACCAATACGATATACAACGCTCGTACCGGTCGAGCGATGAAATCTCACATATAGTGACACAGTTATAACGTATGACTGACAGAATGTCAAAGTCACACACCGCTTACGGAAACGAGTCCGGGTTCGAGTCCGTAACACGAGAGCTTAGATTGATAGAAATAAAATAACGCGACTGTAGAGAGCTTTAATAATAAATAAATTAAGAATACGGCTTTTGCCGATTTGTAGCGCAAATCGACCCCCTCCGTCAGAGGGGGGGGGGGTGAGTAGGCCGGCCTCCTCAGATAAGCCAAACACTAAACGTGCTCAATTATCCTTATCCACGATACCGTAACTTAAACGGCATAGTGCGCGCGCCGTCCCACTAGAGTGGGGAGGGGCACCGCTTCCCCCTTTTCGGGCCCAAAAATAATCACTATAGGGTACGCCCACAATCAACCCGGTTCATCTCTTCCCATCTGCGGGAAAAGAGGGGGGTCTGTCCCCCTATTCTCTCCCTAAACCTGAAGACGAAAAAGTCTTCGTAGTCAGTCGAACTGTTGAGGCTGGACTAGCGCCGCCAACCAGTATTAGGTCCCTCCGAAAAAAAAAAAAAATTTATATTGCGTTACCTTGTTACTGATTTAATTGGTATTTGGTGATGGGTGAAAACATTTTTAAGGTTTATTTAAAACTAGCTGTCCCGAGTCCTTTGTCCTGTTATGACTGGCGAATTTGTTATGTTCCCGTTCCGATGTTGCGTTTCCGATGTTCCGAAACAATAAACCTTGCACTGCTATATAGAGATTTCCCAACCCATTTTTAATGATTTACACACTACTTAAAACATATCCTACATAAAAACCTTCGCCACGCTATAACGAACGCAATAATAAAATAATTATTGAATTAAATATTATCTTCTCAAGTTCAGCCCTACAAAATCCTACACGAAATTAGTGGGTACCATTTTTATTTAATTAAAATATTGTTAATACTGCTAGCATCAAAATGGGACCATTAGTTCTAAGCAACGCTTGATGCACAGTTAATATTAATTATTAGTGTAACCACCTGAACACAAGCGTCTCCTCTTTGCTTAGGTATAAAACGATGTACTTATAGTAATTGTGACTAAGCATAAGTTGTGAGTCAAGTAAGTTCACATAAATATATAAAATCAAAAGTTAAAACGTCTCTCAGAACGCGTCCACCGTAAAAGCTTTTGTACCTGCCAACTTCTAGCCAAAAACTTTTATTGGGAAAAATAAATTATATTTCTATTTTTTTTATAGATCAGAGGGCAAACAAGTATCGGAGATTTTTTGTGACTACCGACTCCGATGAACATCCGCATAATTACTATGCCGATGCGCTGCCCTCCTTCCCCCCTTCCACCCTATGGGCCACCGGCCACTCGCAAACCACAAGAAACGGGATACTGAAGATGTCACTTTTCTGCGGGATTATGTGAGCGAGAGGTACCTCCCCGGTCGTGCAGGCCCAATTCCGTTGTATAGGATGTAGTGTCATAGTGATGCATGGCACTAACTCCACCTAAGCAGTATGGCACTACCTCTCCCTAAATCTTTCTCGAGACAGAAATTTATGAAGGGACATATTAATTTAATTATTAAAGAGCGTTATTGGATTATATCTATTTAAATATGCCCAGACCATAAATATTCATGGTGTCGTTTCGATGACGCTTATTAGTTTCAGCTGCAAACTCGACCCGTCGCCGGCTCATTTATGTAATTTTACGCCAAAATGAGCAATAGGCGACGTATACATGGCGTGTGGGTGGTTCTGAAATTATTACCATAACTAGCAGTTGCCCGTCACTTCATTCACTCCTTGTAGGCAATGTTTACATAAGGAGACGATTGCTTGAATAAGATTATTGTCACTTATTGTCAGGTCAACTTCATCATCATCATTGTCAGCCCCTATCGGTCCACTGCTGTAAATAGGGCTTTTTTCAATGAAGGCTAAGGCGACCGATGTCCTGAAACTAGCACCCATCCCGGACCAGCTACTGCACGGAGATCGTCTTCTCACCTGGTGAACGGACGACCAACACCTCGTTTTCCTTAACGCGGACTCGACTCCAGAACCTTACTGGCCCATCCGTCATCTGTTTTTACGAGTGCCACTTTAGTGGAGCTTATTCTTCGCGTGATGACGGATAATTTAGTCCTCTGCCTTATGATTTCGTTACGAATTCCGTGGGACAAAGAAACATCTAACATAGCACGTTCAATAGCCTGATGATCTATCGCAAACTAGCGGACCAGTCCTAAATTAAGAAGCCATGTTTCGGCCCCGTAAGTAATCACGGGGAGAACGAATTGGTTTAAGACTTTTGTCTTCAAGATCTACGGTATAGGCGACGCGAGAATGTGGCGAAGCCTCCGGGATGCTACCATTAAATTAATATGTCAGGACAACACTAACACATTTTCACACCAATTCCCTAAGGGGCATAATGAACCGAGTGTATGTCACGATATTTCCATATTTGTCTTCCTTCCTCCACGTTCACTATACTCCTAATTCATACACGCCGGTTGCGAAGACGCTGGGCACCACCTTCAGGCAGCGCCCGATCAATCTCGGCATTAGAAACTTTTGACAACAATTGAAGCTGAACAACATCAACAACAATACATTTTCACTCCCGTTCCCCAATGGTACCTAACCTTAAGTTAACACTTTTTCTTTTTCAAATGGAACTGTTAGTAATTACCCTTTACGAGTCAATCTATTTATTTTATTTGATTTGTAAAAACTTGATATAGACCTACTATTGAGATCGTTCATTTCACTCTACAAATGGGGTAGCCATTTGGAAACTGGCGTAAAGATATGTTAATTTTGTTCTTATCATTGTTGTTGTAGTCGTATATTTATTTCTCAGTAAGGACTAGAGTGGTTTGGTGAATAAATTTCATATAACATTCATTTCTAAGGTTATTTAAAATTTGAGAAGCTTAATTGAATAAAACTTTAATTACGTCAATCCTAATAGACAAAATATGTGAAAATAGAAATAAATACACCTTCGAATTTTAAATGTTGCTGTAATTTTTCGTTAAAATTTTAACTTCAAAGAAATGTTCCGATTGTAAGATCTACAAAATTTTTACTTTTATTTTTGTTGTTAAAATGTTGGCACAACAATTGATAAAGCGTTAATGTTAAATCTACGCCCTAAAAATGGATAACGGTATGGGTGTTTATTTAAAGATAACTTAAACAACAACAACACGCCTTCACGGGCCAGCCCTCTAACGGGTTAGGCAGAGAGAATGCCATACATAGTTAAATAAATAGCTGCCTCTACCTGAAGACTACCGCAGATACATTGCCTTCCTTTCCTCTCCTCTCCAATGTTCCACCATAAACCATGTGAAACAAGACAGATAAAACGAAATGTATAGCCCCTTTACAGCGAAGTTATGTTAGCGAGGAGTGTCTGCCCGGTCGTGCCAGGTGCGCCTGCCAATTTGGCAGCAATCTCGGTGATTGTACAATAACATATTTTTTGCAAAGTCAATGTTATGTGCATCCAAGTAATTTTTACAAAGCAGATGCTATTTCAAAGAAGTGCATAATTTAAACATGTTATTTTACAATTATTTTTTTTAATTGCCTTACGTGAATGACTATAGATTTACGAACTATAGATAATATGAGAGGTTTTTGGACGCTGACTGTATATCTCCTGTAAATCCAATTTTAACAATGTTTATTGACTATAGTCAATCAATATTGTTATAATTGCTGCTGGTATACCAGTACCTATAAAATAAATTAAGTACAATTTCTTTGGCGATTACATCCAGAGCGCGAAATTAACTATTGAAATTTCCGAAGCGTTAAATTTCATTTGGCCATTGACACGCCAATTGCATACGTCGCTTTCAAAGAGATAATTATCATCATTCTCGGGCTTTATATCGGTTCACGATTTTGTATATAGTATAGAAGCACAAATTGGAGTGCCTGCCCATTCGTCTGCAATGACACTAAGCTGTTAAAGAGTGTTATTGCTATGCTGCAGTCGGGTGAGGTTAAAACTACATCTCGCTTTTGCATCGCTTTTCGAGTCAGTCAACTGCCCCCCCCCACGGGGGGAAAGTAGTAAAGGAAAACGATATGCCATCTGCATACGGCAGAACTGTCGCAATCCGTGTGGTTAGTCAGCAGCCAGTGACCCATAGCAGGGTAGAAGGAAAGGACGGTTATCTACATGACAGTGAAAATAAATGTTCAATAAAAACTTATGACATTGATATTAGTTAGCAAAAATTGTTGCCAGCATTTTTGTAGTCAAGTGTCAAGAATCCTGAAACAGGTTTATTGATAACTCGATAAAGTCGGAATACAGTTTATCTATAATTATATGAGGTGATCGAAACATACGTTAGTCATTTGAACGTAGAGAGATCTCCATGTTCCGTGCGTACTTAAAATTCTTCGTCGGCAAATAATTTGTATCTGCATAGAACAGAGAATGGCACGTATCGGTGACGCCGTGACATAATTCCCAGCGGTTGAACACGATGCTAAATATCCGAAGTGTCACGTTTATATGGCGGTTTAATAGATTCAGTAGAGTTTATATATACATGAGCATTCATGTTAATATAAAGATTAATTAAGAATTGATTATAATATTATATCATTACATACGTGTATGAATAGAATAATAATATACGCTTTTTACTTTTTATAATTTGCAAGATTTTTATAAGCCCACTTTTTACTATGAACGGTATTTTTTGTTTGATTTGTCTTGATAGGTACTTCAGGCCTGGTGACTTGCAATAATCTGCAACAAAATATCGCAATTATAGATTATAGGAAATCATTAGTCTGGACAAGTAAGAGAACGAGATGATATCCTTGGTCTGTTATGGAGCAGAATTTATATACTATGTAATAAATGTCATTCAAAATATTAGATAGAACATTCTACAAATGCATATATAAGACAATTAAGACATTTTAACATTTATAAATATTTTTCGAAATATTAGTTATGAAATATGAAACATGGCTTCGGCAAGAAATCATGAACTCACTCTTTTATATGAAATATAAATAATTGTTAGCGGCATACCTGTCACGAGTATATAGGTCCCCGGTGGAAAAACAAAAACTATTTAATTATCATTTGATGATGGCAGATAGCGTCTGCCATCATTCCGTACTCCACGTCCAGAAACAGAAAAGAGTGACATTTCTTCGACACCGTGCACACCTTTAGTCAAACAGTCAAGGATGACATTATACACTTTTTTATAAAGTGTTTAAATAGCAGACACATAATTGCTACAATACGAATATACACAGTTAACGTCTCAAAATTCTTTGGCGTTAACTTTGTAAAAAAACATGTTTAAATTATGAACTTCTTCCAAATGGAATCTGATTTGTAAAAACAACTTAAAATTATGCGCATAGGCTTTCACTAATTATGAAATATAGGATTCGACGACTTCTTTTCCTTACCATTGCCGGCACTGTATACTTTTACAGGATACGCGGACGATACGCTTTCACAAGTACAAGGTAACTCGCGATCTGAAATTGAAGTTAAGTCAACCAATTAATATCGACATGGGGGTAAAGAAACCGATTAGAGTTCGCACCGCAGAAAACTTTCCAAATATTATTAGAAGGTTGCTTACAATTCATCACGCGTATTAAATTTAACAACATATCAGTTAAACGTAAAGAAACCATCACATATTTAGGACTAATGTTAGAAAATAAATTCACTTTTTCAGAACATATTATACAAATAGGAGAGAAGGCTAAACGTAATTTTTATGATTTTACTAATATCTCGATCTCGACCAGGGGTCTCCCTTTTAAGACCTTAAAAATAATATATATCGCGACGTACCTTAGAAGCATTTGCTATGGGTCAACTGTGTGGGCAGATAGGGCAACCATAGGCGCGGAGCGACGTAAATTGCTCAAAGCTCAAGTCAAAGACTTTCCTTAATATATTTATGCAAAGCCTACCGTACCGTTAGCACGAAGGCCCTACACGTTCTTGCCGGAGTACTGCCAGTAGACTTAGAAATTTAATACCACGCAGCCATGCATTATCACTCAAAGAATCTCTCCAACCCTGAGTTCATAAGACCAAAAGACAGACATAAGATAAACAAGCCGTTTATCCGTTATATAATAGAAGTTACTATTCAAAACTTAGTAACGAATGGCAGACGCGATGGAATAGTTCAACTAAAGGACGTCATTTACATAATTTTTTGCTGTGTGTGCGCGACCGCTTATCGAAACACTGGCTAGAAATCGATCGATGCGTTGCACATTTCCTTACCGGCCACGGCAACTTAGAAGCAAAGTTTTTGGCTTTAAACTACGTCACTAAAAGTGCTCCGCAGAAGCTAACGAAAACGAACAAACAGTACATCACATCGTTGAAAGTGTTGTCCTTGGCATAGTGAGCGAAACATGATTTTATTCAGCATCCATAGTGTAAACGGCATAACTTACTACGGTGATCTTGTGGATAGCGCGGGGAACTTCCGTGCTTTAAAACGTTTTTGCCACAACTGTTAACTCAGTCGAGTTAAATTGTATTTTTCCAGTCTTATATCTATATAACAACATCTATCCCTTTATAACAACATTTTAAATGATACCAATTAAATACTAATTAGTCAATCACTTTGTACTAGGACCTATTCTCTCCGTGGTGCATTCAGTTGTGCCTCATCTGGTTGCCCTTTCTTCTCTTGGCTTGTACAAGTCATTGCAATTTTATACTGTCTCCCGCTTTGATTGGGGAGGGAAACTGTAATTATTTCCTACTCCTCCAATTTTCTTCTGATTAAATTCGTTGCGGGTTTTAAGACAGTTTCAGCTATTCCCTCGGTCTCCCTGCGATCATATCAAAGGGCGGCGGGCCAAGCACGATTTAAAAGAAAAAGGTAGATTTTACTAAAAACGAATGGTTTAAAATGACAGTAATGAAGTCGTGTATCTTGTATTTTTGTAAATTAATAATAATCACTATGATTTTACCCCAAACTGCACAATTTTGTTAACACAGTAAAAGGCGTTTTACCTTGTAGCCCTCGTATTAGCATAATCATAACGATTACGTCGACCGTCTGTATAATTTAAGGCAGTGGTAAAACTTTCTTTTGTCACCAATACAATATATTTCATTAAATTAATGCATTATTTTAGCTCTTTTCTAGCTACGGTCACATGCCTATAGTAGGTAATTTTACAAATGAGTCTACCAATCGGTGCTACGTATGGCTACGCACGGCTACGCGCGGCTACGAAACTAGATGACGTCACAAACACACAGCTTTTATATGACGCGTTCTTCCATTTTGTATATTTGATCAAAGGATCGCGCGCGATATATCATGTTCTCCTTTTTTGTACAATATGCGGGGCAAAAGAGTAATTCGGTCCTTTCAATGACTATAGATGCCCGTAGACATCCACAAATTGATCTACATCGCACTTCTTTCCTTCTTCCCCTTAATGGGCCACCGGATACTCACATACCGCACGAAACGTGACAGCAGAGTTGTTACTTTACAGCGCTATTATGTGGGCGAGAGATACCTTGCCGGTCGTGCTGGCCTACCTGAGCTATAATTCAATCTAGCACTATCTCTTCCTTTGAAACATGGCATTATATAGAGTTTTGTATAGTTTATTGGCTAAAACATTAGTCACACACGAAAATATTACTCAAACGAGAGGTACCTCTCCCGACGTAACAACTTACACTCAATAAAACAACAGAAAAAAAACAAATGTTTCATCAATAATTGCTTATTGGACGCTGTCGTAATTCTAAAGAGAATCTTAATCGAAACATGCGCATGGACAATTTCAAGTGGCACACATGAGAACATAACGCATCACACAAATAGATTTACAGACCCTTTGATAACGTCGACAGCGCACCGTAGACACCCACACTCACCGGATACAAATTTTATAAATTGTAATATATTTCACAGTAATAAAGTTCACTTTACAAAAATATATGTAAGCTCAATAGCAAGATATCGAGAAAGGATCGGTTGGATTTGAATTCGGTGAAGTGCTAAATTGGAAATATCACTGTGTGGCACAGACGTCACGAGAATGTCAACCGGCCGCAGGTTTTCTTCAAGTTTAGACAATAGCAGAGGTGAGGTAATGCCACTGTTGCTTTACAGTTGAATTAGGCCAGTCCGCGGGGAGGTACCTCTTACTCACATGAATGTCGTGAAGTGTAAGCTGCGTTGTCACATCGGAGCCATTTTTTGACTGCATAAGCCCATTAAAATCCACATTGTCCTCCGCGTAGCCCCTCTCTTCCTAATGAACCACCAGCTACACACAGACCACTCGAAACACGAGAGCATCATTACCTTTAAGGTGGTATCATATGACCAGCTCATGGCAGTTATAACACAAATTGCTAATACATTGCCTACCATTTCTGTAAAAAAATTTATTTTTTCACACATTTTCGTAAGAGGTAGTGCCATATCGTATTGCAGCTGAAGTGGACAATCAAGAACCGAGAGGTGCTTCTCGCTCACACGATACCGGCGTAAAATGACAGCTATGCTGTTGCGTTTCGTGCGGCTTTTGATTAGCCGTTGGCTCATTGCAAGAGGAGGAGAGAAGGAGCGCATCTGCACAGAAGTTATGTGGGAATGCGGGCGTCGGTGGTCATCAGAGAGCTCTAACCGCACGCTTCCTCCTTTATAAAGTAATAACGGTTAAATCGTAGGCATCCATAAAGTTTTTGAAAATATTGCATCGCATCTGCTTATCAGATATAGTCTAGGATTCTAGTATTAAAATAATTTTTCAAATCTGCTCAATAGTTTCGAGAATGTTCTGTTTACAAACAAAGACTCTTTCGTCTTCATAACATTAGTGTAAATAGATATTTTATACCTTTTTTGTCTTGGATTTGATTCCCTGATCAGATTATAAACTGATCTTTGTGTTTTCATAAAGGCGTGTTCTCAAATACCCCAGATGTTCGTCATGCTCGATTTTCATCCGTTATTATCATCCCAATGGAATTTGTGAGCTGTTGTTTATCGGATTCCATTCTAAAATAAAATTTGATGTAAAATTATAGTAACAAAGTTACACGTCTTAAGTGTCACATATATTTC
This sequence comes from Eumaeus atala, assembly GCA_017140195.1. NCBI lineage: Eukaryota > Metazoa > Arthropoda > Insecta > Lepidoptera > Lycaenidae > Eumaeus > Eumaeus atala. Next base: position 651,965 of record JAFELO010000312.1, read on the forward strand.
TTTGTCTAATCACATATTCCAATTATATTCTCTAAGGTCTGCTCATCTATCCCCTCTATACCCCCTCTTAAACTGACCGAACTTTGGTTGTTTAGGACTCTAAATAAAGAAAACACTCGCTGTTTTTTTTTCAATTTTAAATGATTGTGACAATGTAAAAGAAAATATTTAAAAACTCACAACAATTTCAAAGCTATTGTAGTGAGGTTGAAACATTTATTGAATGTCACTTCTGTCGGAGTATTCTGAGCGCATAAAGGACTGGGTAGAATGTGCTTTGAATAGTTTTTCTTTGAAAGCAAATATGCAATAAAGTGAAGAGGAATTTAAGAAAAAAATTACATACCAAGTAAGAAATTAATATGAGTAGTTTCATTATGTAATGTTCCACATATTTACAACATAAGGATAACCTTATAGAATAAACTCATACTCTCAAATTCCAAATAAAAATTAAACAATATTTTGTTTTTTTTTTTTTATTATTCTATGTACGTCTTGTCATAGTTGTATATACAGAGAATTGTAAAATTGAAATAAATAAATAAATAAGCAAATGATTTTACTTCTTCTTTATGAACATTATTAGTTTATCATCTAAATCTTATCATATAATTTTCCGGGATTCAAATATGAAAAAGTTGTTTTCTGGTTATATTTCTGATTTGACATTTTCAATGTTTTTGTTTTACCGACATAAAGTGGTTTGATTTTGATTAAAATTATATCTACTCAGAGAACAGTATTGATTTAAAAAAAAGATGAACATACAATTTCATTTAAAATGACATCTTAATGAAAACAAATACTTTGTGATTAAATTAGAATTATCTAGTTCTGTATTTAATATAAGCTTTGGTAATCATAAATTGGACAAAATCAAAATCAATCATTAGTCTATTATGCGTGTGAGTGTTTGTCATCGATATAAAAGGGATTGGCGTATGCACTGTAAGGTACAGTAGACCATTACGGGCTTTAAAATAATAATAACTCGCGATAACAAATTTCTGTACGAATCTTTTTAGTTAAGAAAGTTATTGTGTTAAAAAATATTTTTTTATTTAAAAAGATTTTTTTTTATGTTTTGGTATATTTGAGGCTCAAGGAAATCGGTGCAGTGCGCGTTGGATTCGCATATCGGCTCCGTACTAACGAGAGATACAAGCTTATCAACCTATACAGGTTGACCAACTCATACTTGGGGATGCCGGCACACATTTTATATAAAATCATTTACTTAATATAAGGTTCTTACTATTCCTAGAGTTGAGCATCCAAGTTGCACAAATAGGTTTTTGCAAATGCAATATCATGTTTAGAAAGCAGCAAATGTTCATATAACCAAAACTGTTCTAGCTCTGTTTATGTTTTTTTTTTTACTTTGTGTGCGATCCGTTTTAAATTCTATGATAACCTTTTTTTTTTTTTTTTACTTTGCGTGCGATCCGTTTTAAATTCTAAGATAACCTTATTTTTTTTTTTACTTTGTGTGCGATCCGTTTTAAATTCTATGATAACCTTATTTTCCCGAGGCACACCGACTAGTGACCACTGTACACTTCGCGGAATACTGAACAGCTGTGCTGTGTGTGCCTACGACATTACGAAATATTTCGTTTCAGGAATAATTTTTAAATATTTAATAAAACATCTAATTTACAAATACATTTATGTAGCAAAAACATTATTTTTATGAAGAAATGATCCTTATGGTGGAGGTCGTGAACTAGAACCACGAAATAAATATACCAGAATTGCTCATTTAATTTTATATCTAATATAGGCAATGAAAAGAAAGTACTTACGAAGAGTTGGGATCGATTATTTTAAACTTAGTGGCAGTAGAAGTGTTAAAACGAAATATGAATATAAGTTAATATATGTTTTTTTTGAAGCTATGTTTTTTTTAAATAGAATAGGGGATTAACGAGCAATCACAGCCTTTTTTACGACTACCGACGCCTATGAACATCCACACAATTACTAAGCCGATGCTTCCCCCGCCATGCACCCCCCTAATGGGCCACCGGCTACTCACAAACCGCACGAAACGCGACAGCGACGCTGACACTTTAGGCCGGTATCAAGAGCGCGAGAGGTACCAGCCAGTTCGTACCGGTCCAATTCCGTTGCATAGGAGGATGTTGTGTCATGAACTATGCATGGCACTACCTCCTCCTATACAGCATGGCACTACCTCCTCTTATACAGCATGGCACTACCGCTGCCAAAAATATGTAATTATCATGTAAAAATGTAATCGGTATGTAGTCGATTACTACTTATTTAAGATTGTATGATTCGGTGTTTCGATACAATTGATCGATAAATATTCCAACTGTGAATTGGGTCAAGATTAAGATAACTTTTTTTGTATTTATATGACTGATTTACAAAGATACACAGCCAGAGTCTCAAAACTAACCTTATGAAAGAAGAGCTATTGTCAAATTAGGTAAAAACATTGAAAATGTCTCTATTTACAATCTCTGGATTAACAAAATTGAGTTACCAAAAACCATATAGCATATATAATAAACTGTATATAATATTTTGCTCTGTCTGTTATTCTGTTTGTGCGGGGTAAACTCTAGAAATGTACAACCGATTTTAATGGAACTTCCACTATAAAATAGAGGAGTTAAACTCCCATATTTTATAGTGGAAGTCATCAAAGCACAAAAATATATCTAAAACTCGTAGTCCGACAGGGTAGACAGCTGAGCTAAGACTGTGGCCCTTTCTTGTTGAGGAGGGAAGGAGGCCAACACATCCGCATTATGTGGATTTTTCATTTCAATTTTGAGGATGCCTATGATCATCAGTTTTCACGAAAAAGCGTTTTTTTTCTTTATAAAAAAACGTCCTAACGCACTTCTGTCCACTAACATTTTAAATACAGTATCACCAAACACACATGCGACCAAAAGCAACCCGTGTCACACGTAGCGAACTGAGAGGATGTCAATACCGGTTTTTGTCAAGAAAATGATTGAATATTTCGCGCCGTCGAATAGATTGTATACTAACAGGATTCATCCTCGATAAACGTGAGCCAGACCCCGGATTTATTTTTAATATTAGAGAATTCAAAACGACCGATCCAATCAAAAGTTGAATTCTTGGATTATGAGTTTCGGTAAACTTCAATTACGTCAAATGGTTTTTTTTCGAAAATATAACAGCATTCTGGGGGCGTTTTAATCCGGAATGGAAAGTTTATGATAATTATAATCCACGGAACAGGACTTCAGTCTTGCAGTTTGAGAGTTGTTCTAGTTACCGCTGAGTCTTGGTTACCAAATTGTAAGTAAGGAGGGTGACTGGGGAGGTACCTCTCACACACACGTACCTCTCATAGGAGGTATCTCCTATGAGTGACAGCTATGCTATTCCAATCATCACCTGTATAACGAGAATGCAGATTTTTGATTTTTAGGGGCGTCCGTGGTCCGGTTTTGAAGAGCAGTCGCAGCCTCTTGACCGTAGTTTGCCCTCTTTGCTAATTACGAATTGTCTGCACCTATTTCAGTAATAGCCGTAATGGAAAAAAACGATGGCCGAACCCAGGCCGCCGCCGCAAATCAAAGCATACTAATAATAGTAACTTTTCTCAGCGTGGTGTGCTTGATTTCTCCGATCCGGTCAAGCAATAATGGCATATGTCTACTGTGCCGAACACCGAGCAATGATAGCGAAACCAGCAGTGAGTGAGCCCCGATTCATCAATTGATCTTCACTATTCAATAATATCTTATGGTAACGCGTGAATTGTCCTCATGATAACGCGAGACCTCATACACATCGGGAAAGAGATTTAATTCCACAGGCACTACAATTAGAAAACATTCGCTACCCTTCGTATTGGCCAAATTTGCTCCTACGGAATACCATTTTTTTGTTATTGGGACACTTATACGTTATAGAAAGTTTCTTTCTCGTAGAATACGCTTTCACACCTGATCGAATCTGGATGGTCTATCGCAAGGGTCTTCTTATTTGATGGCAGCAATGTATACATAATAATAGTAATTATTTTGATATAATAAATATCTTAAATTAAAAAGGAACTAACTTCATTATTTCAGTAATAATCGACAATTTC
>JAFELO010000312.1:659293-682072 GCA_017140195.1 Eumaeus atala
TTGAAACACACATTATTTATTTCTACTAATTGTTATATTATTGTAATAATCATTTATTGCTAATATGTTTTAACAGTAAACGATTCAACGTCATTAGAGTATTCAAGGTCATCGACGCAACAAGCTTACTCCCGACGCCCTATCTTCAATACTCTAACTTTCGCGTAGCTAAATGAATTGAACACATTAATACTACTTGCAACTGCAACTCCACAACAACATTGTTCCTGGGCTATTTCATTTGTTCAAGAGTTTCAATATGACACAAAAGCCAATTGTTTTGTTGCCAACTCTTGTCTATTGATGAGTTATCATTATTGTATAGAGGCCACAAGAATTTTATACAAATGTGTACCATATTTTCTATTTTTTAATATAGCTGCTACACTTAGCTAGTATAAAACGTCATCATCTAGGAGAACTGGAGCTCAAGATACAGATCTTTATCTAAAATCCAGTTCGGGTTCCAGTCTGCCACAAATGTTTCTCTGTACCTACTTATAGCAGTGTGGCTATGTACCGTCTTATATTTGTGAAAGAAACTAAATAAATGACTTATTATTAATTATTATTTTTTATCGTCTTACAAAATGTAAGCCGACCTATAAAAATAAATCATCAACATATTAAGTTACTTTTTATAGCTTATGGAGACAAACGAACAATCAAAGCCATTTGTCTACTATTGACACCCGTCTGACACCGTGATGACTGCATAATTAAACCAGTAGCTGTCGCCATCCTCTCTTTCTCCCCTTCAATAGTCCGTTCCCTTCATTTGACATCAACTCTAATGATTACTTTAATATTTTTTTTACTTTCGTTTGATAAATATTACTAAAACAAAAATTAAGTTATTATTATCTCTGTATACCTTGTCTACTAAGTATTGCTTACTTGCGTTATGTTGCGGATATTAAAATAGCTTTTGAAAACCCTCCCCGTCGCAAAACACTTTTTTTCTGGATATCATGAAATACATATACTCAATTTTCCGAAAATATTCGTACACAATAGATCAGAGTATGCAAGGCAATCCATATATAACTAACTACCTTTAATACAATCTTACTTTAGAAGAAATAGTCATCTCATTTTTTTTCTCAATCTACAAGTCGCTGTGTAGTAACATATTGTAAAATAATGTGTTACCGATTGGGCTTTTGGTTATTGTTATTTATACTCGCTACCTGCATATTGTGGAGTAAAGATGATATATGGCCAAAATAAGATAATGATGTTATAAATGAGATAATAATCTTATTTAGGGCGTCTATCGTCTTTATTCCACAATATGAAAGTAGCAAGTATAAATAACAATGACCAGTGGTCCAATTGGTAACATATTATTTTTAAGCAGCGGGGAGCGTCATCGCAGCCATACAAATAAATAACAATAAAATACCTTTCCGATAATTGAAAATAGTTGTCCCGCGTATGACATTGTAATAGGCTGTGTGGGTGTGATCATACATTATGTGCGGGCATTGTTCAATTTTACATTCTGTTGATTAAAATACCTCAAAAGGATGCATTAATAACGTAGTCAACCCGTACTTTCAATTAATTAATGAATGGAAAATCAGCCAATAACAAGACTTTAACGTCAACGGTTGACACTTATACCGAAGTTTCCATTTCACATTGTATTATGTGAGAAGATCGATACATTGTAACTGGATACTGATATTCACAGGTATTGAAATGTCAGTTTATTGAAACTCTTTTAACAATTTAAGGCGCCAAGTATGCACCGGTCGAAGCAAATATTTTCATTCTTTTACAGCTTGTAGTATTTCTTGCGACGTTCTCCAGAAGCAGACGGCAGAGCAAGTAAAGTGGGCGCAGTTAATTGCGCATAGGTTTGCCTTGCTAATAACAATTTGCAACCATTCTCATCATTTAGACATGCAGACAGACGTTATTTAATAACTCGGGGACACACGCATTACTGGCTAAAACCACCACGGGTGCCATCAGCCGCCTATCATGAGAATAACGCCTCGAACCTGTCACAGAGCGCCTCAGCAAATGCCCAGTCACTAATAACTTCTACTCAGAAAGGCTGTTCTAGCCGTCCAGTCCCAAGAGACAAGAGACAGATCATTCCCAATTTATGACGTTCCGATGGTCTCTTGGAAGGGGAGGTGAGACGGAGGGAAGACATAGGTACAACAATAACAACTAAATTGATACCTGTTGAACTCAGTAGTAACCAAAAGTCTCCGGCTACTCGATTGCCCCATTATATGAAAACAAAACCGAAATATTTTTTGGATATGTAAATAAATTTTATGGGACTTTGGTGCAGGTGGTGAGACCTGTAGTAAGACAGCACCGAGAACATAAAATGTACTGCAATCAAGTCCTCTTCTCAAGACAATCTTATGTCAAAGAATATCTATGTAGACCAGCTGTGCAGACAGACGTATTCTCACAAATTGAGTCTGTGGTCATTATAAGATGTAAACATGTATAAATTATAAGGGTAAACAACTGTTATCACTTAGGGATATGAAAAGTAGATATTAGCCGATTCTTAGATCAGAAAAAATATTTGGTAGAAAGTGCTCTGGCATTACTAGTCAGGTTACTAGTCAAAATTCTTTCAGATATAGACATATAGTCCACTTACAATGTTGCAAGCTATATACCACCTTGCTATGAAAATTAGGAGCGGAGCATGCAGATACGCGCGTGAAACCACAGAGTTCTGCTAGCATTGGTATAATTTAGCTTCAATTATGGCCATCCCGTCTAACCATCTATTTGTAACTCTCTCCTGTCTTTCTATCTATTCAAATGAACTATAGTCCATCGTAACATTGTATTATACTTCAAAATAATGTTTCATGCAACTGATGAGGTTCTCTACTTTGTAGACAAAGTCATCCCCCGAGGACATGATTTAACAACTTTTAGTGCGGACTTGTGTGGGTTCAATGTTATACGAAGCTCCTTTTATTTTCTAGGACTTTGGACGTTGCTTAGTGTAGCAACACGCCTGATGAAAAGTCAAACGAACCACCAGAAAGAAAAAAGGTAAAGAGAAACTTAGGAACAGTTCATTTCATGCTTCAAGTAAGAACACGCGATAACGAAAAAACTACAAAATGTTGCACTGTATAGTTTTTTTGAGTAATTTAGTAGCTTTTTGTTATAAGTTTTAGCTCTAGTTAGTAAACCGCACTGGCACTAACTTAATATAAAGCTGAAGGGTTTCTTTATTTATTTGAATGTGCTAATCTCTAGTGCCACTGGCTAGAATTTAGTTTATTTATTTGAATGTGCTAATCTCTAGTGCCACTGGCTAGAATTTAGTTTATTTATTTGAATGTGCTAATCTCTAGTGCCACTGGCTAGAATTTAGAGAAAAAATTCTTATTGGCAAAGGAAGACTACATTCGCTACGACTAGACTAGGGTTACGCGGGGGAAATCGCGGGGTGATGCTAGTTTTAACATAATTTTAATTTTTGCAATAAGTATAGTAAAACATATTAAAGATTATATATAATTCATATTGAATTTATAGCTTCCTAAATTATTATACTGTACAAAACTTTGGTTAAAAATAGGAAAAAATCTGTACCACCCACAGATGCTCTAGCCATCTTTATACTGTGTATGCATTTAAATGGCAAACGGTACTGTTATTATTTTGCATTACAAACACGAATTATTAAAGCACCATATAGTCGAAGAAAAGGACTGCATTTTTTTGATTTTTTAATTTAAATTGGACGCTAAGTACACTTTCTCCACCACCAACCATACAACGTGGTTGGCAAAAGCTATAATTTAATTACAAAATCTTGATAGCAAATCTGTGATAACTCTCAAATAGAAAAAAAAATGTTAATTGAATCGATGGCCGTCAGCGCTGTCTACAAGCCAAGATGTTCATCATGGCAATCACTAGTTATTTTCTCTCAAATAAAAGCGCTTTATTGCTTTGGTGTTCATTCATCCGAACTGTTCAACTGCCCTTGTTAAATATTTTTATTTATTCATCTACAAACAAGATTATAACATTTATTGGATTACATGCCTTAAGGAATTAATAAAGTTTCTTATTAAAATAAAACAAATACAGTTCGAGATAAATGCCCGTTCTTGTGTTGTTTCGTTATCGTTAATGTCCTTTGTATAGAGACATTTCCTATATGCGTAATAAATAGTAATAGTACTTTATACATTCATGCAATCGATGAATTACTTTAGTACTTATAGTAATTAATGATCGTGAAAGAAAAATTTACACGTAGTACTTTTTCTGTAAACTAATATCCATACAGGGCAGAGCCCGTGAAGTGACTGCTACGCCGTGAACTCATTGAGGTTGGTAAGACTCGCGAGAGCTACTACTGAAATACTTTCGTAGTAATGTCACTTTACCGTAATATCTAGCCAGATCACGTAGAAATATATCTCTATATTCTAAACCTATTTGATTTTATATAGTTACTACAAGCATAATCAAACGCGTCGAGTTTATTTAGCAGTTAGTAAATGTGCTGTTTACGTTTGAGAATTTTTCTGAGATGGGCGGTGCCAAGGATGACGACTAATAACATTTTGTTGACAACCCGCAGTGGTGTGATAGAAATGGCGCCGATAAGAATTATACAGAGCTGTAAACTTTTCTTCAATTATTTATCATTTGTTCAAAAAATAAACTTTTTAATTAATAAGAAATATACGTGAAAACATTTCAAACATTAATTAATTGTCTTCGGTAACTTAGTCTGGTTTTAGTCTTCATATCTTATCATTTAGATTAATGTGACATATAAGACAAATAAAAAAATTTTGTAAATATAATCAATATTTTATAATCAATTTATTAAAAATTTATGATATTTACTTTATAAAATACTTTAGCTTTTATATTCAAATTCAAAATTTTATTTATTTCGGATATCCCAGGTCCATTTTTTATATTTGCTTAATGTTTACAAGGAATTCTTCTTTTTTGTCGACATTAGAGACGCATTAGAGAAACTCAGTAGAAATTTGGCTGTATATATATTAAAGTTTAGAACGACATACAATTCTTTTTAAATGCCAAAAATAGTGATAGATAGATATGAAGATAGACTTTACGTAGATAAATCCACGGGGCACAGCTAAATTCACATGTTATCGAAATCCTCTCTATATTTTTCCGCCCACAGATTTCATGAGGGTTGAGGGCGGAGGTATAAGGGCCGGCGCGAGGCGCCGCGGCTCACTCGCGCCTCGAAACGCCTCCCGAGCACTCGGGGTGGCGACTACCGTGACAAACCGGCCGCGTATGCACTTTGTGTTTGAATTACAAATTGTTAAGAATCGAGAAAACTTTTCTATACTGGTAAGTGGTGTTGCTTGTGAATGTTATGTGACTTTAAATTTGAAAAAATGTAAATTTAATACACTGAAAGAGGGTTCCGTATATTTAATTAATTAAGTATTTTTCAAATGTGCCTATTATATTAATTGATTTTATGTTTCGTTTATGTTTTAAAGGCGGTCGCTGAATGGTGACCTCACATAGAAGAGACCGATCTGTTCTTTACTTCTCTCTTTCTAAAGCACAGAGCTCTTGCCGGCGGAGTTCCTTTTACCACATAGCCCTGTCTTCCTCCATTATTTTCCACTTCTCACATCATGTTTATAGATTTTTTATATATTATTTGGTGTATTATAGAGATTTAATATATTATGTATCTTAAGTAAGCTAGCTAAAGTATCCAAACAATATCATATTCATATTTTTTCCACCAAGCGGGTAAGATTGCCGTTTACCACCTATTGAATAAAAATAAATAACAAAGAGATGCGACGGGATCGCGTGTTACTCCAGAGGTTGCGAGTAGGAATTCCGCCTAGGTCATGGATGTTTATATATGTATTTCTATACTAAAAAAAAAAAAAATTAAATGTATAAAATTTCTTAAAATTATAAAAATATTAAATATGTTTCCGTTGCCTAGTATCTGTAACACAAGTCCTTACGCTACTCACCGCAGTAACAAACTAACGTGGTGTGTTGAGTGCACAGAATTTACCATTATATTATATATCAATGTGTGGCCATCCATAGATATTACCTCCAAACGGTAACGCATGATCAGGCCGCACAAAATGTGACTCCACAGCCCTTATTTATCGTCAATGTTAGATAAGTTATAGGCACCGGCGGAATTCGGCTGCAATGCCACTACTTGTATATACAGAACATATCTCTATTTTATCTTTTGGTTGTTGTGTCATGAAAAAAAAAAACCAACTCACATTTTACGTAATAATTTTAAATTTATATATAAAATTAATAATTATTATAATTAATCACTTTAAATTGAACGAGAAACAACTTTAAATTAAACCCGATATAGATGTAACCTACCCAGTGTTACTCGCGTTATCAGGACAAGTTGAAATCCGCCTAGTCGTATAGACTATAGCAGAGTACATAGAAGTCCAAATGTACGTCGTAAATGTACCATACGTCCGAAAAACATCACCTCCAATTGATTTAGTCAGATAAAAATTATAACAGCTTTAGTTTGAAGCTATTTTAATTACCTTAAATCCATTTATAAATACTACTGAGTTCGCTGAAATACATGATAAGCTAAGTGCCGTACTTAGGTATACAGGCAACGCAAACGTCCGCCATTAAATCGTCGGTATATATCTCATATATCCATTAGAATATATATGTCACAGTCGGATTGTCTAAATTCCCGTATTTCACTACGGCTAGCCATTTTAAAAAGGGCCGTGTTGATTTGTGATGGGCCAACGTTTAATGTATTACGGCTATTAATACAATACGACTACTACATAATATATAATAGTACCATAGTTTTTATTTTCGGATCGCCGATAATATACCTGCTAACAACAAGACTGCGGAACTTCTATTATTTTATACTTAATTGTGCTATTTACTACACTGGCACTGCTGTATAGCCTATATGTGTGACTAAAGTTAAAAAAAATGCGCGTCCACTCCACGAAGCCGAAAATTTGCTTATACTAATCCATTACTCCAGAATTATGTTGGTCTAGCCTTAGGATGCAAACGATACCATTTGTGAAATAAATAAATTTCTCTGTTTAATCTGGTGAATAAAAATCTGGGGACTGGGGGGCCACTGGAAGTGTCAGTCAAGTCTTATGGTTAATGATCAATGGGCCAAAAGGTTCTCAAGAATTCTTGATTGTGTTCTCGACATTCAAGAAGATACAATGTTGAAGTTTCGTGTACAATAGATCGGGAATTAGATTTACCCTCTTGGAGTTCATTGTAGGAGGTAATGATAAATGCTGTCAATATTTATATTATTATTCATATATTGATTGTATTATTTTATTAATTATTATAAATTTAAATTTATTTTAATTCCGCTTTCTATGTTGTCTTAAAATCTACGACCACTTATTTGCTATACACACACACTTTATTGTGTGGCCGCATTAGCCCATTGGGGGGCATGATAGGAGGGCAACGCATCTGCGTAACAATCATGCGAATGTCCATGGGCGTCGATAGTCATCAAAAGGCTCCGACTGCTTGTTTGCCCCCTTATACTATAAGAAAAAACTTTAAGAATGAAATTGAAAATTAATGTTTCCTTTAAAAAGCAAATCGACTTCAAAACTGACGTACCATGATCAGATTGATCGGGTACTATCCGAAAGTGGTGTCAAGAGTCATCCTAACCGGCGTATCTATATGAAGAGACCATTTAACGTGGAGGAAGAAAGGCAGGTATGTAAGGATGGTGATGTATGGCATTCCGTTCTCTCGGCCTACCCCATTAGGGAGCTGGCGTGAAGATGTGTGTGTGTGTGTGTGTGTTTTCAAATAATCGAGCACTAAAAAGCTTAAAATAATGAAACTCAGACATTTAAATTCACCAATATAACAATGAAAAACCAGTAGCGCATCCCGGCTTCGCACGGATATTTTGCAAAACGTGGCAAAAATTAATTCATTTACAAAAATACAATAATTATAAATTTTAGTCTCGGCTTCGTGAACATTACTCGTTACGTTGACGACAAATTCAATTTATGACAGATCGACGCCTGTCGGTATAACTTGTTGTTAATAAGGGATAACAAATGATTCTAAAGATAAAATAATTTCGATCCAGTAGTTTCTGATCATGTCCTAAGCAACCAAAGGACCCAGCTAACAATCAAATATTTCCTCTTTATAATATTAGTATGGAGGACATTCTTAAAGCCGGTGCTAACTTTCACTGCTCAAAAATTATTGAATGTGCCCAGTGTAATTCGCGTCATCGTGACGAATCTAGCGACGCCTCACATGCTGATATCCGTCGAGCCGTCGAGGCGGTAGCAAAGTTGCAGGTAAACAGGTGTCAACCTACTCTCTCTGGCCATGAAAATAATAGTTTAATCCTCTATTGCATACTCTCTCGTATTGGTATGCATTTCTCTTATCTGCGGGAGAGAGGGGTCGTGCCTCTGTGGAACCCAAAGCTAGTCTTGTCCCCCGACAACTCATAACAATTCAAGCAAGCTGTATTGGGCTCTTTACTATCTAATTGTCTACTCTTCACCACAGCATAAAGTCAGGTCCGCAAAAAATATTCAGACCAGTCTGATATAAATAGGTAGTAAGCTCTTACCCCTATACGACGTACACCAATCTGGTCACTGCAAATTATACCTCAATTTAATTAATTATTTTGACGCTTTTTACTCAACTGAATTTTCTCATCTCTAGATCATAATCGTATTAAATTTTAATACTTTATTTTCACGGGTCCGCATACCGGTAGCGGTACAGTCCGTTAAGATTAGATTAATAAAGATAATTAAATGGCTAATGGCCGACCCTTATTATGTAACTAGATAATAACTCGTCCAAATGACGTTATGTAGCTACTGGACAAAAGTGTTTCAGTTTACCCGGAGGATTTCAAACGTACTCATATACGGGTGACGGTGCTGTTAAATTTATACTTTGTAATAAAATTAATAATTTGGTTTGTGTTTTTATGTGGTGGTAACATTAAAGTATTTGTAACCTTAATGGGCGTTTCTGGAGGTTCGTGACATTTCGGAACGCATTGCATTAGCGCAGATGTCTATAGCTGTTTATTTTAGGTTATTAAATCGGCAGATTGTTTACACCCTATGCATTACAAAAAAACATAGTATTTCTTTATATAAATACTATATTTTTTTTAAATAATACCGTATAGGTACTCTTCCCTTACATTTTGGAAGAGGTAGTGCCATGTCACATTGCAGCGGAATCAGTCGGCTACGACAGCAAACGAAATTCTTGGCCACTTGATACCGTCGCAAAACGACAGCGTCAAGATTACGCTGTCTCGTTTCTTGCGGTTTGTGATTTTCTTGTGGCCCATTGGGGAGGGGAGAGAGAGAGAATTAAGACATGAAATTTACGCCGATGTCAATGAAAAAAAAAGGAGGGCAAACATTGAGAAAATAAAAATGTTTTAAGATTTTATTATGATTTATTAGCCTACTTCGATAAAGAGGAGGTTTCTCAATTCGACCGTATACATTGTTAAAAAGGAGATGCTCAGAGGGTGATATCATGATGGAATATCATAGAAATGGAAGGGTTATATTACAAATCGTGGAGGCGAATACTGCGTTTATTTTTAACTAAAGTTAATTCTTTCATTATTTATTTTAAGGCATTAAAATTAAGTAGGAGTAGTAAAACTAGCTGTAGGTCTGATGTAGGATCTGAACGACGGTGGGGATAGGGGACACCATGACACTTGTGTGTTCCAGTATACCTCAATGAGGGTTTATAACTCCTCAGAGTAAAGCGCACCCGTTGTGGAATCGTGGTTGTTTCCACCACATTCCCGTGTCTCCACTTGCAAAAGACCGGGAACACCGCAGGGGCTTAGTAGGTACGGGGATTGTCTGCGGCTACTCAGTCTCACATATCCTCCAGGACCTTTCCGTCCTGGGGGGGGGGGGGCATGGCGCTCAAAGTCAAGCGAAAAAAACCCTGATATTAACCATGTGACAGAATATACCACTGCCACCGACGTTAAACAATGTAATAATTATTTTTTTATAGTTATAACGTTAGGTAAAATGTTTAACTTAGGTTATTTTTAACTTTTTTGGGAGATTCTTAGAAGTCGGTTTAAACTTTTTGTCTAATTTTCATTTGTTTTATTTATTAGACATTCTATTTGATCTGTTTCTGGATTTCAATGTATTTTGAATTTTTAAATGATATTTTGGTTGGGGTATAAAATATAATCATGGGAAGAATTATTTATTTATTTACGATAAATAGCTTTAAAATAACAGTAAAATGTGTCCGTTGTCACGTTATAGAGACTAATAATCGGGACACAGTTCGCAGAAAAAAAAACCATTATTGTAATGGTGTCAAAATCTTTGAAAATTTCCTTTACAAGATCAAGACGTCTAACCGTTTCACAACGCCGGAAGCAGTTAAAAATTTCTTAATGAAAAAAAAAACTTATATTTTGTCCCGCCTTACATAATAATTTTTACAATACGCTCCACTTTTGTGTTCCAATATTAATTGTGTAAAAATAAACGAATATTTAAGGCTATTCCGTATCTGGCTGGAAGATATTAAATTGTTGTTGAATCAATATGTAGCGTAGTATAGGAATATCGCCGGTCCTCTCTGTGATGGATTCCTACAATTGTCCCTTTAAAATTATAATTGAGTGGACCTTTCGGCCTCATTATGTTAACCCGGTTACAAAGACTAGACGACATCGGAGGCCTGGATATGATACAAGCAATTTATTAACACACAGATAATTAAACTTTACGCCACAACTATAGATAAGTATCGATATTACAACGTTAATTGAATAATAAACTTATGGCTTGTGGAATTTGTAAATATTGTCATGATGTAGCCCAATTGGGCCGGCGTAGCGTCGGTACTCACCCCCATAGTCATTGTGTATACCTGTCCTGATATACCAAGTTTTTAAAAGTACCCGAAGAATTATAATTTTAGTTGTTTTTGCGTTAATCGGAACAACTAAAATTATAATTCCTCGGGTACTTTTAAAAACTTGGTACATCAGAACATCTGTCATCTCAGTCCACCCGTGACCATGGTAGCTGTAAAGCTTCTGAAACGTCGGGCTACATAAATAATTTAATAAACCGCGATAAAATCCGTAAAAGTAGTTTCATTGTAATTTACTAAGCATGCTAAATTATTATTTAATGTACTTTAGTTACTTAAAGGCCAACGAACAGTTAAATATATCGCGTGACAGACTGTTCAGCCTGTTAGGCCATTCCCAAAACGTTGTTTTAATTCAAACCGTGGACACATGTACTCGGTCTTGTGAGCAAGACACCGTCAAAGTGCGGCAGTGTCTTAAACCAGAAAAACAAACCGACAAGTGATAACAATTTTACGGAAGGAAAGAAGTAATTTATGTTATCTTTAGTCCGATTATTTAAAGCACACATTATTTGGGTTCCAGCCGTTGGAATATTCTCGTGAAATTAAAGTGTGAGAGAAAAATGTAATAAATTGAAGATAAAAGTGAGAGGATATTCGTACGGGGCTTAAGAGGGTTCGCTGGATTTAAATTTGGTGAAATACTATAACTAGGCGTTAAATAGATCTGTTTTTTTAGTAAGAGGTAATGGCATGCTCCAGCTGTACTGGGCCGGCACTACCGGAGCGGTACCACTCGCTCACTTGATACCGGCACAAAGTGACAGCAATATTAATAATGACGGATGGACTGACGACTTGGTTAAGGTGGTGGGGAGCCGCTGAATACAAGTGATCGTGACCAGTGGCGCTCTGTGGTGGAGGCGTATGTCCAGCTGTGGACGCCGTCCGGCTGATGATGATGAATTTGAAATTTATTCGTAAATTAATTATCATCGTCAACCACTTCCTATGTATTAATGTTAGTAAATGATAAGTTTAGTACATTCGTCTACTTTGTAGTAAGTGGTAATATCATTGACGCATTACGGCGGAATCCAAATTGAAGGACCAAAGAAACTACAATCACATACAATATATGTACGGCCGGAAATAAATCAAGCGCAGGACCGACGGCTTAGCGTAATCTCCAGGGACTGGGTTGCTACACGGCCAACTTTGTGACTGCAGAGTCTGGACTATATATAGTAGAAATTGACCTGGGACCGGAACCTGGGGTCTCACAATGTTCGAACACGTTTACTATTAGACCAAGAATTAGGGTATAGTAGATAGTATATAATTCATAGTCGCTGTCAAAGTAAGTCAAAGTACGTGATATGTTGAAATGTCAAGTACAAATTCTCGTGTGTTATCGTTAAAAGTTTAAACGAGTGTTTGTTTAATATCACCGCTGGTGGCTCTGTATCGTGTGGATCGCGTTAATGTGTTACATTCTCACATTTTAATACTTTAGATGTATGTTGTTTGAAAAGTTAAGTGTTTCATCATTATTGTTATGTAGAAATGTGTTTATTGTTAAAATATTGCTACGGCTTTTATACTTTAGACTTTTTAGGTATATAGCTTGCATTCGAAAGTTCGTTTCTTATTTTTTTTTAGTAATCAACTCCTGGACGGGGGGTAATGGGGTGATCACACACTCAGAAGAACAGATTGCAGATGGGCCAGTAAGGTTCTAGAGTGGAGGCCGCGTTTAGGAAAACGAAGTGTTGGTCGACCATTCACCAGGTGGGAAGACGATCTCCGTACAGTAGCCGGTCCGGGACGGATGCGAGTAGCAAGATATCGGTCGTCCTGGCGTTCATTGAGAGAGGCCTATGTCCAGCAGTGGACCGATAAGGGCTGGTGATGATGATGATGATGAAGACGCAATTAACAGACTATGAGTTTTCCGACAGGTTAGTGACAGAGACTCCGGCTTGTCACATGCACAATTTCATGTGAGGAAGCAACGATAAAGAGGGTGACGATATTATAGTGAGTCTCTTCATTAACTTACTTAAAACTAATTTTAATAATAATTTGTATCGAGATAACTAAAGATGTAGATAATTACATTGCTTATTTTTTTTTAATAAAAAACGCCAATGAGCTAAAACTATTGAGTCTGTCACTACACAGATAGGTGTCATCGGTTGTACTACCCAAACGTGGTGGAAGAGGATAACGGTTTCCTCCTAGTTATAATATCTCAACGAGCTCTTCCTGTCCTGCAATCATATTAGGCCACCTTTAGGTGCCGCGCTTGTGCGGCCCCATCTGGGGGACGAGGGGTTCCGATCCCTCTAAAATATGTATCGGTATGCATCCTTCCTATCTGCGGTAAAAAAAGTTCTGTCCCTCTATCGACCACAATCTAACCTAGACCGTCACCCGACGTGTCTTATAGTCACCGATGAAGCTGCATGGGACACTTCCGTCATCACAGAGCAGTAAAAATAAAACATTGTCCAGATAGATTACTTATTATAACATAAACACTACATCCTAGTACACGAAAGAGGTAGTGCCATGTTACATTGCAGTTGAATTGGGCCGGCACCATTGTGGAGGTACCTCTCACACCCCCCACATGATATGACACCCCCGTAAAGAGGCAGGAAGAAAGGTGGACAATGCATCTGCTCTACAATAATGCGTGTCTCTATGGGCGTCGGTAGTCGTCAAAAATTTATTCTTTAGGGGGCAAACGTTAAATCGGTACCTTTTTTTACGACTACCGACTAATTAATAATCTATTGAGTTGATCTCCTTCTCTTCTCCACTCCACATTATTGGCACACCAGATACTCACGAACGGCACGAGACGCGACACCTAAATATATAAAAAAGTCTTTCATGTATATATTTTCTGACACGATCCTCATACACACGACTGCACGTAATCCAATGTTAGCACAACGTACACTAACAGCCATTTTAATCCAGTAGCAGGTATCAATTTTGACGTACATATATATAGCCTTGACGACGGGCTGGCGCAGTTGGTCACGTGGCGGTTAGTCCGCGTGCTACGCTAGAGATCACGGGTTCCAATCCCACCTAGGTCATGGATGTTTGTTTATGTATTATATGTATTTCCGTAATAAAAATCTTAAATGTATAAAAATTTTTAAATTTATAAAAATATTATTATTATTATTATTTCCGTTGACTAGTGCCTGTAACACAAGTCCTTACTGTGCTTGGCACAGGACTAGACTAGCGCGGTATGATATCACAGATATTATATTATATTATTAATGTCTATTGTATGGAAATTGATTGCACAGATGGATCAGTCTCGACTTTATAATATTGTAATGGGCATCTATTATTAATAGTGGAACTCGGATATCGTCTCATCATATGTTCAACATCCCTTCTTTTCCGATGTGGAAACATTTTTGGGCGAGTTGAACAGTTTTTAAATGGACAAAAATCACGGAACTCATCGTCACGTCACGCGTCACAGATCAGTGTGATCTGATGTGACGTGTAAAATTATGTGAACGGTGGCCGGTTGAAATAAATGCGTGCAGCGTAACGCTTTACCCCGTTCCCGACGCTTATGTCTCTTGTGTATCTTTTGCTTTGGTTCATCATGTCATGTCCATTGTTAGTTTAAGCTCTAGTCGCGTAATGGATCTGGCATCGCGTAGTGAAGCCGGAGCTCTCGGGTGACGACCGACGTCCATAAATATCCACAGCATCACTCCTTTCTTCCTTCGAGTAGAACACGGGAAATTCACAATACACACAAACCGCGTAGCTGTCGCCTTGTGGCATAGTGTCACGTGAGCCAGAGGTACCTCCCCGGTCGTGTGAGTCCAGTACGGCTGCATGGTAAACACTTATGACTGCTTAATGAGCATTCACCGTCCAAATAATAAAATATAATTCATTCAATATTCCAGTAAATATTCTCCACGAAAGAAAAACAAAATAATAAAAGCCCATGGATAATATTAATAATAAGTAGGCAACAAATATTGTTTATAGCTTTATGCGGGCATATTCAAATTACATTATGTGTACACAAGACAGTCCTGCCGATACAGTGACCATTTAGGTCATACAGTGACTTCGTACCCCATTTGGCATGGCCCTGGATACCCGCCAAGTTGCTGCCAGGTCGCTGAAAATAACCTGTGACCTAGTGCGACGATATGAATTTGTCAGACAATCTAATTTTAACTTTTGAATCTAAGTAGAACTCAAGGAAACAGGGATAAACTTATTATTTCTAATGTAGTAATGATAGTTTAAATTATATTATATATAAAATTGGCGTTTTGTATGGGAGGAACAAAAAGAATATAAGTATAAAACAATAAAATAAATATCTATATATAAAAGAAAGTCGTGTTGGTTACACCACTATGTAACGACGTATGGATGACAATTTGATATTTGTAAGAAATCAATATTAAAACTATTTCTATTAAATAAATAATTAAGAAATGGATTGAAGTAAAGTGAAGTATAATTAAAAGTGAAGTGAAGTTTATTTAATAATGCCGCGACCAAGACGATCGAATCTTTCCCGACAAAGCCGTAATGCAAGAAGAATACAAAATACTGCAAATGAAAGGACTGAAGAAGAACAAGAAATTTCACGTGAACAGCGCCGCGATAGTATGACTCGACTTCGTGCTTCTCAATCACGAGAGCAAAGTGAAGCAGCCCGTGAAACAGCTCGGTTGGCAATGCAGAATCGTCGAGCGAACAACAGAGGGCAACAAATAGATAATTTGCGATGCAGAACAAAATATTTAGGTGATTTGAATCGAGCAGTGTTTCGATACAATTGCAGCAATGATTACAGCTTGCATCCTAGCGTTTGCATTGGGCAAATGGACGTTGTTTGCGAGTTTTGTGGTGCATTGAAGTTTCCCGGAGAAACGCCTGGATTATGTTGCCTTAATGGTAAAGTGAAATTGCCAGTCTTGACTCCGCCACATGAGCCATTGTATTCATTGCTTTGTGGCGAAACACAAGAATCACGCCACTTTCTTGCAAATACTCGAAAATACAATAGTTGTTTCCAAATGACGTCATTTGGGGCAGACATTATCGAGGAAGGAGGATTTAATCCGACATTTAAGGTATTAATTTTTGTACTTACATAGAATGTAGTTAAAGAATAACTTACTTTATCTATTGGTATGTATTACATTTGCTAATACTGAACTCTAGTCTCCCACAGAAAAAGTGTTATAACCCAGTTCATACTGTCTGGTTTTTATTTTGTAGATACAAGGACAGATTCACCATCGAATTGGATCATTACTAACTTTCGAAGATACACAGAATAAATTTTTACAAATATATTTCATGGGCAACACGGAAGAACAATTTGATCGACGCCTAGATATCAATGCAGGAATGAAGCGAGCAATTATTCAAGACTTGCAGTGTCTGCTTCATGAACATCATGCGTTGGTCAGGTTGTTTAATAGTGCTTTAGAGCGCATGCCAAATGATGACTATAAAGTTGTCATCAGAGCAGATAAACGTCCATCTGGAACACACGAACGCACATTTAATGCTCCAACAGTAGACGTAGTTGCCATCCTGATTGTTGGTGAACAATTGGAAAAACGCGATATTGTGCTTACACGTCGCGATGCTGGGCAACTGCAACAAATATCTGAAACTCATCGATCATATGACGCATTGCAATACCCACTGATGTTTTGGCAAGGAGAAGATGGATATTATTTTAATATTAAAATGATAGATTCATTGAATGGTAAGGTATCAGTATCTTAATAATGGTTAATGTCTGTATTATTTGTCTTTGAAATAGTTAATTATCAAATTTTTTATTTCCGGTGAAGAAGCTACAAAGAAAGTGAGCTCAATGAATTGTTATGCATATCGTTTGATGATTCGTCAAAATGCTGACAACTATTTACTGCGGTTTCGTCGATTATTTCAGCAGTATTGCGTTGACATGAACCAAGCCAAACTGCGTTCTGAGGAGTACATCCATTAACGTGATGCAGTTAGTACTGAAGGAAATGCAGCTAATACTGGTCGATTAACTATTCTGCCGGCGACGTACATTGGTAGCCCACGTCATATGCATAAATATGCACAAGATGCAATGACATATGTTCGTCATTACGGCCGGCCAGATCTCTTTATTACTTTTACCTGTAATCCAAAATGGATAGAAATTACTCAATTGCTGCTTCCCGGACAAACATCAAATGATAGACACGACATCACAGCACGTATATTCAGGCAAAAAATTCGGTCCCTGATGAACTTTATTGTTAAACAATGCGTCTTTGGAGATACGCGATGCTAGATGTATTCAATCGAATGGCAAAAGCGAGGCCTGCCGCACGCACACATTCTTATTCGATTAGTGGAAAGAATTCAGCCTGACCAAATAGATGATATCTTATGTGCCGAGATGGTCCTGGTCATGAAGTCGATCCAGACCTACATGATGTTGTTACTACTAATATGATGGACCGTGTGGTGCCATCAATCACCTTGCATGGTCGATAGAAAGTGCTCTAAATGATATCCACGGAAATTAACGGCGGAGAATGTCACTGGCAACGATGGGTATCCGCTGTATCGGCATCGATCACCAGATGACAACGGTCGAACTGCCACAACAAAAGTGAAAAGAATGGATTTCGTTGTCGACAACAGTTGGATTGTTCCATATTCGCCACTTATTTCTAAAACGTTCAAGACACATTGCAACGTTGAATACTGCAATTCAGTTAAATCCATAAAATGTATTTGCAAATACGTCACATGGTTTTTGGATTGCAATCCTCAAATACCAACGATGAAATTTCACGCTATCAAGTTGGTCGTTATGTGAACTGTAACGAAGCGATTTGGCGTACATTCGCATTTCCAATTTACGAACGAATGGTCAACGAGTATATTTCACGGCTTCGAATGCTACGCAACGTGCTGAAACACCTCCAGCAACTACATTCACCAGTTTTTTTGCAATCTGCCAAAGCGATCAGTTTGCACGAACTTTGCTTTACTCGGAGGTGCCACGTTATTATACTTGGAATGCTTCATCCAAGAATTTTCAAAGACGGAAGCAAGGTGATGCGGCTCCTGGGTATCCAGATGTGCGTTCTACTGATGCTCTTGGTCGTATGTATACAGTTCATCTAAAGAATGATGAATGTTTCTATTTGCGGTAGTTGCTGGTAAATGTGCGTGGTCCAACTTCATTTGAGACACTACGGTGTAATATTCCCAGCATATCGTGCTGCATGTGAAGAATTGAACTTATTAGAAAACGATACCCATTGGGATACGACAATCGCTGAAGCCACTATCTCTGCATCTCCAAGTCAGATACGCACATTATTCGCTATCATAATTTCGACATGTTTTCCATCAAACCCATGTAACCTGTGGCACAAATACAAAGATAGTATGTCAGAAGATATTTTACATCAAAGTCGTGTCAGTTCCAGAAATCACGATATTGAGATGAATGAGGAGATACATAATCGTGCTTTACTCTTGATCGAAGATATGTATTACCTCATGTGCGGTAATTTATTAATCAGGTAAGGAATGCCAGCGCCAAATCGTGAAATGAATGACGCATTTAATCGAGAATTGGAACGGGGACGTGAATATGATCACCAGAAATTAGATTTAGTAGTTCAAAGGAATACACCCCTGTTGAATTACCAACAAAAGGAAGTTCATGATACTTTAATGAAGGCAATCGCTGATGAAAATGGTGGCATATATTTCCTAGATGCCCCTGGTAGAACTGGCAAGACATCCCTTATGTCATTAGTTTTAGCAACTGTTCAGGCGAGATCCAACATAGCGGTTGTGGTTGCTTCTTCTGGAATAGCAGCCACATTGTTAGAAGGATGCCGTACGGCTCATTCAGCATTCAAATTACCGTTAAATCTTCAAACTATTGAAGAACCAACGTGTAATATTGCAAAACACTCAGCAATGGCCAAAGTTTTAGCGGCATCGAAAATCATCATCTGGGACGAATGCACAATGGCGCATAAACGTGCATTAGAAGCACTTAACTGAACATTAAAAGATTTACGCAATGACTCGAGATGTTTTGGAGGAGCAATGATTTTACTGTCTGGCGATTTCCGCCAAATACTGCCAGTAATTCAAAGATCTACGGCTGCCGATGAAATAAGCGCTTGCCTCAAATCGTCAGATCTATGGCGCTATGTGAAGAAACTGCAGCTGACAACAAACATGAGAGTTACATTACTTAATGATACATCTGCTGAAGATTTCTCGGAGCAATTGCTGACTATCTCAAGTACCTGTCGATGAATCGAGCGGATTAATATCATTTCCAAATAATTTCTGTAATTTTGTCTCATCAAAAGACGAACTTATCAACAATGTATTTCCAAATTTTCAAAAAAATTTCTAACTACAAAAATAATGATTTGTTGAGTGAGCGAGCAATTTTAGCGGCTAAGAATAAAGATGTAGATGACCTGAACTACATAACTCAAAATAAGATCATTGGAACAATGCATTCATTCAAATCTATTGACTGCGTCACAAATGAAGATGAAGCCACCAATTATCCAATTGAATTTTTAAACTCTTTGGACGTGCCTGGCTTACCACCGCACAATTTACGCCTAAGGGTTGGCTCCGTAGTAATCATGCTTCGAAACATAAACCAACCAAAACTGTG
This sequence comes from Eumaeus atala, assembly GCA_017140195.1. Classification (NCBI taxonomy): domain Eukaryota; kingdom Metazoa; phylum Arthropoda; class Insecta; order Lepidoptera; family Lycaenidae; genus Eumaeus; species Eumaeus atala. The sequence goes on from JAFELO010000312.1 coordinate 678,954, forward strand.
CAACGGTACGCGTTTGGTGGTTAGTAAATTGATGAACAATGTAGTTTACGCTACGATAATGATAGGAAAATTCAAAGGTGAGGAAGTTCTCATTCCGAGGATCCCGATGATCCCACTTGAATTTCCAAATTGACTTCAATTTCCGGTACGTCTTGCGTTTGCCATGACCATCAACAAATCACAAGGCCAATCCTTAAAAGTTTGTGCTTTAAATCTAGAGCATTCATGTTTTTCCCACGGTCAATTATACGTGGCATGTTCACGGGTCGGAAGACCATCTGCGTTGTTTGTTTTTGCGCCTGATAATAAAACAAAAAATGTCGTGTATCACAGGGTACTTAAGTGAAGAGCGACCTATGTACTAAAATACAGAAATAATAATGAATGATTAATGTAGTTATTTAATTATTTTTTTTGTATTTTTTCCAATAAAAAAAAAAATACAATTGCTTATTTATTGCCATTAAGGCGGAACAAAGTTCGCCGGGTCAGCTAGTAATATAATATAACAAGAATTGTTTTGTAAATAGTAATATAATAAATCAAAGTATGAACCATTGTTTTCTATGGACTACCATCTTATAGGTAGTACATTGGTCCCTTTGTTAAAAAAAACAACAGTAAGTTATCAAAATTAAAAAAAAAAATGTTAATCTTCCCTTTTATACTATTAAAAAGAAAAAACAGTTTTTAGTGCAATATGTAATGCCATGGTCGATTGCCAACACAAAATACTTATATATGACCTCCATACGAATTGTCATCTATTTCAATGTTGTATTATGTTCACAATGGCGGTCATGGAATTCTATATCAAGAACAGTGGAGCATTATAAAGAAAATTATTCCTTACTCTGTTAAAACCACAATAACGAATAAATAAGTTTCATAATATTATAGCAACTAATCCTCAAAGTGCTATAAAGCAGGTGCGCTGTTGCAAGCCCCATCAGAAGATGGGGATGATTCTACTTATGTTATTATTGGATCAGTAGTATCTGCACCGCATTTTGCATTCGCTCATTACCAGTGCAGGCACTTAATGTTCGCGATGTGATTTAACGGTTTACACTAATTATTTGAAAATTAAAATGACAGACGCGGTCGTGATGTGGGCTGCCGACAGCAGTGTAAACTTAGATCTGTGTTTGCAATCCAGTTTCCCGGCGCTAATCGTTGCGTAGCTGTGTTTGACGACGAGAGGAGTGACATGACGATGACGCGAGTTCCAGGAAATCATAGAAGTCACATCGTCATCGGGTCACGCTACGCACGCAACGTAAATATGGTCACCCAAAAAGGGCTCACTTGGCTTAAACAAGTTGTAAGAAGCAGAATTTTAGTAGTTTAAGTCTTAGTCTTTCTACTTTAACATACTTTGTATTAGAAGATGCAGTAACTTACAAAGTAAGTGAATGAAGAATAAAATAAATTAAAAAGGCACTACTTTTTTAATATTTAAATATGGACTTTTTAATATTTATTGAATAAAAACCGACGCGTGTGTACTACGTGAACGCTACTAAAACAATGCAGCTAAATAGCAAATGATAGAACTTCGATTCCGAGTGCATCTCACAAACATGGAAATATCACATGGAATTTAGTATGTGTGGTTTCTTTTAGCTTTTTTAATATAGATATTTTTATTCGTATTGATCAAAAGAGGAGTTGCATAGTCTGTTGTGAAGGTAGACACATATTTCCTAACATCTGGTGAAAGTTTTGCTCTCCTTCACCTCAACCTCAGCAAACTGCAAAATGTAAAATGAGAGTCATGTAAGTGCGTCAATCAGGCTGTGTTGCAGCAATGACACTTTGGCATAAAGTAATTGTGAGCTATAGAAGAATTTTAAGAGGTAGTGCCATGCCGCATAGGAGGATGTAGTGCCATGCATAGTGCATGACACTACCAGTGTCAAGTTTCGTGCGGTTTGTGAGTAGCCGAAGGTCCATTGTGGGGGGGGGAGTGCACTCCTTTTGCATCAGCATAGTAATTATGTGGATGTTCATGAGCGTAGGTCGTCGTAAAAATGCCCTGATTGCTCGTTTGCCCCCTATTTTAAGTGACTTACAATTAGTACGTTGTACGTAAGAATACGCTCCGCCTATTAAGCTTGGCTTATTTCAAGCTGCTTGACAAAATGACACATGCAGAAAATGAACGGCTGTAGGAAGGAAACACAAAGAGATTACCGGCGTTATATAATGCAAGTAATAATCCCAAAATAATGATTGTAAGTTTTGTCATGTTGATTAAACGACCATTATGATGTAGGCCTGTTTTATCAGCCTTACAATTTGCTGTTGTATAAAAAATATTCTTATAGTAGGTAAGTTAATCAAAATTCCGGCCCCGAGCCGGATAGTTAAAAGTATACTTAGCATTTCAGTAACTTTCGACAGCATTTATGTTAAAACCTTAATTCATCCCACTGGTCATTTGAAAAAGTTGAGAAAAACCATCGTCCCGAGTGTGCCGGCTGGCGTTTCGCTCGCAAGAATTTATTTCCTACGGGTCACAAAAAGTCGAACTACAAAGACGTAAGAAATAATACGATTTCCAACAGCCCGTAAGTTGGAAAGACGTTAGAAACAGTTTCTATTACATTATGGACCCTAAGGTTCTTGTTCATGTTGAATGCGTGCGCCTTAAACGCACTTAGACACGTATGAAATAAAATTTCAATCACGTTACTATTTGTAGCAGTAATTGCACATTCTTCGAGATCCTTAGCTGATTCTGGCGTTTAGGGAAACAAATACAACCACGTCTGCAACTTTGTATTTATATGTCATAAAATTGAGTGGAGTTTAGGAAAGTCGTATGAAGTGACTTACGACGCCTACGTCCCTGCTCACCTTTCTCTTTACATTAGAATGATGTTCTACTCAGATGAGCAAGAATCTATAGTTTGTTTTCGTATATCTATGTGAATGTTATCCATTGTTGTGTCTCTTTAACGGATTTTATCGCGTTTCTTTAAAAACTTGAGGGATCAAGGCAGAATTTTCGTTCGGACGAAATTTCTGCTTCCGGGAAGCAGTCCTAACATAATTTTATTTTCAGCTCTTAGTTTTCGTTTATTTTCAGCTTATTTACGTACCTGTTTATTTAT